>JEMP01000093.1:130126-142779 GCA_000738655.1 Venturia pyrina ICMP 11032 | reverse complement strand
GACTTAGACTACTACTTCGACTTTTAGAATAGACTCTTAGAATAGACCAGATTATAGACCTTTCGAATACTAAACAGATTTAGAGAGGACCCGATTACGAATATTTTGAACGCCGATTACGAATACTTTGAACCTTGAACGTACTACTAGTACAGGCACTTACAGGACTATAGACTAGGTAGGTACGTACCGACTAACTACTTATTAAAAAGATAGGAGTAGAAATCTTTTATAAACCGGCTTATCTTTCGAATATTAATTACCTACGAACTAGAAATAATAGCAAAATTAAGATTTATTATATCTACTAGGTTAAACTATATTAGGTTTAGTTTCTAGGCCCGGCCTAGAAACCGATTTTAGCGAAAAATACACTTTAGCTATCGGATCCGGGGAATACGGAAGAACCTAATCTAGAAGAGAGGTCTACCGTCTCTTAGCGGGAAAACTCTACCTCGTGTTACTCGGAGCTATAATTACCGTCTAGAGCCTAAGTAGCGAATATCGGCCTATAGGGTATATACTTACCTACTCTTATTACTCGAGATTATATTAGAACTCCTATTAATAACGATACTACTCTTAAGATACTTTCGTGAATACCTATAATAGAATCTATCTAACTAATTACTACCCCCCCTTCGACTACCTACCGATATAATATCTTTTAATAATAAGAAATCTATATCCTCGGTTACTCTAGGGACTAGCTCTTCCTCCGATATATCTAGTACCGCGGATAAGTCTACCCTTAGTAGCGACAGCCCTATTTATCTAGGAGATAAGAAGGTAGCCTATACTAATATCTCTAGGTTAATTACAGCCCTAAAGGAGTTCTCTATTACTAGAAGGGAGTATAGGAAGAACTACTCCTTTAATCTTAAGAACTATACTCTTTCTTCCGAGGAACGATTTAATAGTAAGAACGTTACCGACTTTCTTATCCGCCTCGAGGATACTTTTAAGACCTACGATATTACTAATAATAATTATCGTATCTAGTCCCTTACCCGCAACGTGAAATCTAGGTACTTATACGACATCAAGGCCCTTAATAGGTATAAAAAACAGGACTATAATATCCTTCGTAAGTTACTCCGAAAAGAGTATATTTCTACGGACGACTAGGTTCTGCTAATTCACTACTCTCTTTAGGCTTTTAGATTATACGGAACAGACTGCGGACTATCGATTAGATTTAGACCTAGAACTTTCTTAACTTCTTATTTACGGACTATACTTTCGACTTTGACTTAGACTACTATCTCGACCTTAGTTTAGACTACAACGTCGACTTTTAGAATAGACCTCTCGAATACTAAATAGATTACTTCCACGGATAATTAGGTATTAGATTTTAGAACGGACTTGATTACGAATACTCTGAACACCGATTACGAACACTTTGAACACCGGATATACTATTAGCATAAGCACTTACAGGACTATAGACTAGGTAGGTACGCACCGACTAACTACTTATTAAAAAGCTAGGAGCAAAAAATCTTTTATAAATCGACTTTTCTTTCGAACATTGATTACCCACGAACCAGAATCAACAACAAAATTGAGATTTATTATGTTTACTAGGTTGAACTATATTAGGTTTAGTTTCTAGGCCCGGCCTAGAAACTAATTTTAGCGATACACTTTGGCTATAGGATCTAGGGATTACGGAAGAACCCGACCTAGAAGAAAGGTCTACCGTCTTATAGCGGGAAAACTCTACCTCGTGTTATTCGGAGCTGCAATTACCGGCCGGAGTCTAAGTAGCGAATATCGGCCTATAGGACACACACTTACCTACTCTTATTACTCGAAATCATATTAGAGCTTCTATTAATAACGATACTACTCTTGAGATATTTTCGTGAATACCTATAATAGAATCTATCTGACTAATTACAATCCTCTCTTCGACTACCTACCGATACTATGTCTTTCAACAACAAGAAATCTATATCTTCGGTTAATCTAGGGACTAGCTCTTCCTCCGATAGATCTAGTACCTCGGAAAAGTCTACTCCTATTAGCGCCGGCTCTCTTTATCTAGGAGATAAGAAAGTCGCCTATACTAATATCTCTGGGTTAATTACAGCCCTAAAGGAGTTCTCTATTTCTAGAAGGGAGTATAGGAAGAATTAATCCTTTGACCTTAAGAACTATACTCTCTCTTCTAAGGAACGATTCGATAGCAAGAACGTTACCGACTTCCTTATCCGCCTTGAGGATACTTTCGAGACCTACGATATTACTAACGACAACTATCGTATCTAGTCCCTTACCCGCAACGTGAAGTCTAGGTACTTATATGATATTAAGGCCCTTAATAGGTATAAAGATCGAGACTACAATATCCTTTGCGAGTTACTTCGAAAAGAGTATATTTCTACAGATGACCGTCAGCGTAAGGAGACTACTACTTACCTCTATAAACTTACTACTTAGAGCGTATCTAAGAAGTTAGATACTCGTGGTTTTATCAAGGAGTTTAAAGCATATTAGCTAACTGTAGTTACCGCTAATAAACTAACCGGATCTACAGCAAGTAGGATCTTCCTTAGCGGACTACCTAAGGATATACGTAGACAAGTTAACCTATCCCTTAATATTAACCCTCGAGTCCGGGCTACGTTCAATAACATTAAGAAGATTATCATAGAAGCAGAGCGCATTATTGTGGGTAACGAGAATATAACCCTATTTTCGCTAGATAGCTATAAGGGAGCCGCACTAGATCGGGTTGTCAATCGTACCGTATTAAAAAGGAATAAGGTTATAGCTAAAGAGAAACCGGGTCTCGCTAAACCTCAGCTTCGTACTAATATTCTCGAGGCCCTCGAGGGACTTCGCGCTACTAGTATATCTAGAGGAGTCGTACTTTTTGCTATAGCGGAGAGTACGGATCTAGCTATAGTTACTACTAGGAAGGACGTTAAGTAGTATACGATACTAAACGAATAGATCTACAACAATCTCTTAGACTCGACCCCTACTAGTACCTCGTTAATTAACTATAGTTTTGTTCCAACGTCTCGTGCTAGTAGCTATTACTATAACCCTTCGTTAACTTAGTTTATACTATCCTCTGCTATACCTAGAATCTAGTTAACTAGTGTTCTATCTAGTTCCTAGGCCAGGCCTAGAAACTCAAATTAGTTATCTTTCCTACTAGCGTCTAATGTTCTGGGTTCTTAGGTAAACTAGTAGACTACTACCGATACTCAAACGCCTCAATACGCTAATAATGGAAAAGGCGCTTAAGGGAACCCTCCGGCTGACAAGAAGCCTTATAGGAGTTACAACGGGATAGACTATTACGAGAGGGTATACCCTAATATTACTAACCTTATTTCTTAAGGTATTTGTTATTAGAACATAAACGTTACGCTAAGGTGGTAGTACTAGGGTACCGCTCAAAATCTAGGTACGAAGATTAGTAACCTCGAGAACGGCAGAAACTATAGCTAATAGATACGTACTCAACTAGACTAATTCCGTTAGAATTTAGGAGGAGTCTCTTCTTTTAGTACTATTAAGTTATTTACTAGGATTATAGAGATAAGTAATTTAGAAGAGGAGGACTTTGGTATATAGGTCCGCGCTACTAATTTAGGAGAGATAAATAACTAGAGCTTTCTACCGTCCTCGTTCCTTTCCGCTACTTCGTAACCCCGCACCTCGAGCCGAAAGGCAACTTCTAAGAAGGTAAAAGGAAAATAATCTACTAAGGTCTCTAAGCCTACGGTTACACCTACTCCGACGGTAAAGTATATAGTATATAGTCGCTTCTAGAAAGAAGTAGAATAGTATTTAGTATAATAGTATAGGAATAAAGACCCTATTATAGATATAGATAGTAAGGAGGATATATCGACGCTTAGGAATAGGTTACCGCTACTAGAGAATATTCGCAAACTAAGGAATCCTACGCTCAAATAGTATATTACTAAGAAGGATAAGTTAGAGGATAGGATACGCGTCGCTAGGAATATTCTTTAGTAATTAGTATAACTTAGCCTTTAGGATACGATCGTCTATATACCTATACTTCGGGACCTACTTTATAAATCCCTCCTAATATAACTAGCTAACACTATCCGACCGGAGATAGAGGAGATAGAGCGACGTAAGAAGGAAAGGGCGGAGGAAAGAAAAAGGAAAGCTATAGAACGCTAGAATATTATTTCTATTAGTTAGGAATCTAGTATTATATTAATATATTAGGAGCTAGAACTAACTACGGAGATAGCTCTTCGTATTAATAAAGATAATAACCGGACTCGTGTTTCTACGAGGAGCCCTACCCTAATAGTACGGGTTAGATCTTTAGAGCTACGAGTACTCTATAATATAGGAGTAGAGGTTAATATTATATCCGAGTCGGTAGCGAGGTAGTACGGCCTAGCTATTAATAGTATTAATAAGGAGTATTAGAGACTAGTCCTAAATAAATTAAAGGTAGCTAATAGGAGGAGAATTCTAATTACTAGCTAGACTAGTACTCGTATAAGGATCTCTAGTATAGACTTTAATTATAAAGATATAGTCTTTATAGTATTAAAGGAGTATTTATAGGGGGTTATCCTAGGACAGCTATTTTTAGTTAGGAGTAGGCTTAGGATATAAGCTAAGGTAGATAGTAGTATATTATATAAGGCGTACTCTTTAAACGGAGAGTAGAGTATTATATAGTAAGTAGTTATAGCGGAGTTTCCGTACGATAGCTATAGGCGTCTAGCGCGTACTTAGGATAGGGATAGCGAGGATAATTCTAATATAAGTATAAGCGACTCGGAAAACGAGAAGGCGGAGTCTTAGATCTTAGGAAGATCTCCGCTATACGAGAAAGGAAACTAAGATTAACTCTATTCGGTACGGGCTTAGATTCTTATCGTTAGTTATTTAATAATCTAGTTAAGGACGATTTTATTCTACTACCGGACTTCCGAAGGCTCCCTAATTATAAGATATATACGACTACTTACCTCAATATAGCTATAATAGTAAATAAGATAATAAGTTAGAAGGAAAGGGAGAGACTACTATAGAATAGACGGGCTAAGTACGAGAATTTTAGTTATCGAAGACTTATTTCTACGAAAACGTCTAGTCTAAGTTAGATTTTAGTTTCTAGGCCCGGCCTAGAAACTAAAGACCCGCCTTTTTTAGGGATCTCGTTATTTTTATCCGTATTTTCATCTAGTACCAAACAAGTGAATAGTATATATAAGAAGAAAGCGGATAAGATTTAACCTTAGAATATCCCCCTTATAGATAGGTCTATACTAGGCGGTCGAGTAGACTAGAGGGAGCTAATTATACGGGAGTAGTATAGCTAGGAGCCTAATTATTACCTAGACTAGTTCTTTAAAAAGAGATACGTATAATTCCCTCGATAAACTAGGCTTACTAATATTCGCTTTTCGGAGATACGTATTAATCTAAACCTTAGCCCGGAAGAACTATCCCTAATAAAGGAGATACTTACGCGTAGGGAGCCTACCCTAGCCTAGAGCTTTAAGGAGTACGGTAAGATTAGGAAGGAGGTTACGCCTACGTAAGTTATTCGCGTCGTAGACTATAAGCCCTAGTAGGCTAAGCCTTTTAATATTCCTAAGGTACTAGCTAACGAGATCCGGTAGATATTTTAGGATAGGATTAAAATAGGACGGCTTAAGCTAAGTTATACCTTATATAGGAACCTATAGTTCCTAGTCTTAAAGAAAAATAGGAAGTATAGGCTGATTAATAGTACGACTAATATTAATACTATTACTATCCGCGACGCAAATATACCCCCTACTACGGATGAATTCTTAGACTCTTTTACCGGCTACGTATAGATTTCTCTCGCTAATCTATTCTCTAGTTATAACTAATTAGAATTAGTAGAGGAGAGTCGAGATTTAACCTTATTTATATATCCGTTTAGCCTCCTTAGGATAACTACTTTACCCTAAGGCGCAACAAACTCTATAGCTTAATTCTATAGAGTATCTAAGACAATTATCGCACATTAGTTCAAGTACAGCGATGTATACGTGGATAATATGATTACTAGAACTCCTAAGAGATCTAATAATAATAACGAGTCTGACATACCCGGAGTACGGCGAGGAGTCTTAGAATATACGCGAAGGTTAGATACTATACTAGCTAATATAGAACGAGTAGGAGCAATAATCTTAGGGGAGAAGTTCGATATTTATAAGGAGGGAGTAAATATTATTAGGTACTATTATAATCGAGAAGGACGCTATCCTACCGTAATAAAGGTAGCGGCTATTTTAAACTAGTCTATACCTAGGTCTATTAAGTCTATAAGGGCTTTTATTAGCGTCTACGTCTACTATCGTATCTAGATATAGGACTTTACCGTAATCTCGAAGCTAATCTTCTCCCTTTTTAAAAAGGACACACGATTCTATTAGGATAAGGAGTATAACTAAGTAATAAGGACTTTATAGGAGGCGTTAACTATAGCTCCTACTCTAAGGCTAATTAGTTATAAGCCGGATATAGGTTAGATTATACTTACGGTAGATACCTCTAGAGAAGGCTAGGGGGCTGTCTTATAGTAGCTCGACGAGTTAGGTAAGCGGTACCTATATCGGTATAAAAGTAGGATCTAGTCTCTATCCGAAAGAAAATACGACGCTATTAAACTAGAATACCGCGTACTTCTATACTCTCTTAAGAAGCTTCGACTTTACCTCTAGGGTATATATTTTATAGTAGAGACTAATACTCGGACTCTAATCTACTAACTTAACCGGGTCTTATCTAATATAGTAGGATTACTTATTACACGATAGCTAGCTTAGATTTAAATATAGAACTTTGATATCAGATATATTCCAGGGAAGAAGAATTTGGTTACCGATAGACTTTCACGCCAATATAGGGATATGCCTAAGGAGGACATCCTAGACGTCCCGGAGTTCGATATTAAGGACTTTATTAATCGAAGACTTAGTACTCTTTATTATTCAGGTATTCGCGTTAGTAAGCGAGGTCTAAGTAACGGGGTTCGAGTCTATCCGGTTTCTAGGCCCGGCCTAGAAACGGATATAGAGATAGAACCTAAGGATCTCGATAACGAAGAACCTAGTAACTAGGATAAAGGGTATACTAAGTATAGCCTTTCGGAACTATAGGAGGGACTTAATAGAGAGTACTCCTCGGAGTATCGTACTATTACGGATTAGCTTATAGCCTTAAGGATTCTAGTATATCTTAAGGGGAAGTAGATTACGGCTATAAAGAGGAAGGCGTTAGGGTACCTAGTTATACGACGCTATTTGTTCAAACGAGGAAAGCGAGGCTAGGCGTACCGTCGGGTAATCGATAACCTAATACAACGAAGGGAGATTATCGTGTCGCTGCATAATAAGTATAGTTATAAAGGACGGGAGACGACTGCTACGCTCGTTCGCGCTCGATACTACTAGGATAGCTACTACAACGATATATATAAGTAGATTAAGGAATATCCTTAATACTAGATAAGTAATCGCGCTTATATCAATAAACTACTTAACACGACAGCTATTCGAAGCAAGATTCTTGGTATAAGATAGTCGATAGACTGTATAACTATTGCTCCTCGAGGGGGTTATAGCTACATTATCTAGGCACGAGAAGAATTAAGCGGCTAGCCGGAAGTAAAGTCTCTTCGTTCGAATCCTACTTCAAAGGATATTGCGGACTTCATTTTTGAGGAGCTTATCTACAGATAGGGGGTTATATTGGAAATTAGTATTAATAGCGGGCCTGAAAATAAACGGTACACTAATATACTACTAAAGTTATATAATATTCGGAAAGTCAAGATCTCCCTATACAATAGTTAAGGCTAGGGAGGAATTAAGCGCGCTTACCTTACACTCTAGGAGGTATTCAAACGGGCGACTAATAGAAATCGGACACCATAGAAGGACTTACTGCCGGCTATACTTTAGGCGGAACGTACGACTATAAATAGGACTACCGGCATAACACTAGCTAAGATAATACTAGGCGAAGAATATATACTCCTAATTGAGCTGAAAATAGTGACTTAGTAAAATCTTCCTTAGTCGTTAGTTAGAACAACGGACTATCTCCTATACTTACGTACTTTGCAACTGGACTAGAGAGGAGATAACTTAAACGAGGCTGCTACTCGGTAAGAGCGAATAAGGTAGGAAGCTAACGAGTACTAGGAATCTCAACACTAGTCTCGGTTGAGGGTTTAGAGCCTAGAGGTTAGTTAACTAGTATTACTACATAATACTAAGATCGTTAAGGACTTTAGCTCTAAACTAGATTTTACTTAGGTTAGACTATACCGGATTACGGCTATGTATAAGGATCGGTTAACAGGTAGGCCAATAGGCAGCTATATACTCGAGGAGCTTAATAGTATTATAGCGCACAAGTCTATCCGAGGGAACAGGATTAAGGTCTTTCACTAGCGTAAATAGAGTAAGTCGGAGACCCCTCTAATTATCTAATATAATCTAGACTATAGCGTCTAATTAGACTCTAATATAGCGACTGAGGAGGAGCCTAGGGATAAGGAAATCGATATATCCGTAAGGTAGTTAGGACCGAGAGTGATTATTTCTCGACTAGACGACTTCGATCTATCGGAGTACGTCGACTTCCTAAACTACGCTGGAGTGTATGCTTTGCTAATTAAGCGGTTTAAACCTACCTAAATCCGACTTTTAGTTCCTAGGCCCGGCCTAGAAACCCCTAAACGAGCGGAAACTCGTTAAACTACTACTAACTACTATTTGTTCCGGGAGGCGCAATGGTTAGACTCTTTCTTTATACTTTCTTTAGTCTTCTCTTTTTATTTTCCGCTCTTAGATTTCTTTCGTTTTTGATTCTTGATCTTAGTACCGGTACTATACAAATCGGTTGGCTAGGGAGGCCCTAATATCCTAATTACGTTATTAGACGTAGGATCTTATTAACACGCGGATTAGTTCGAAAATATGCACTTCCTCTCCCAATATGCGGTTTACTTCGAGAATCGGTTCGGTTTTGCGATTTTAGAGAGGTTTTAGTTTCTAGGCCCGGTCTAGAAACCAAACTAGGAGGTTTTCAGATACTTAAGTAACGATTAGTAGTTTTCTTCGCGGAATACGGTCCTCGCGTACGTTAAGAGGCGACGTGATTTTTTTAGCTAGGGAGGGATAGGTTTATTTCTATTAGATTAGCAGATAACTATAAGAGAGGCGACCCGGATATATAAGTAGTTATAACTATATTTATAGAAAACTTGGAAGTTTATGTTGTTATAACTGTGTTTGCGAATAGCCCGGATAACAACACAACACTAATATTAACATATTTTACGGCTAAGAATAAGTACTTAAGCCCGACCCTCCGCTAGTATTCTCTAAGTTCTCTAATAACTTAAACCCTAATTATACCTAACTCCCGCACCTAGTGGATAGTCCCCTATAACCAAATTTCCTCAAACGACAACATAATACAGACACGCTCTCGGAAGAAGAAAGATAAACAGGCTAAAAGCTTAGCTAGCCGATCGGTTACTCGATTAGTTACCCCGGGCTAACTAGATAAGGGAGATAAACTTAGAGCTTAACCTAGCTTACCTATACTATCTTAATCTAGACTCTTAATAGTACTAGTCGTAGGACTCTATATAACTTCGCTTAATAGTAATACGGAAGTCGTAAAGGTATTACTCGCGGGAAACTCTTAGACTTTCGAGGATATAGTAAAATATATCGACTTATTTACTACTATAGAGGACCGCTAGGCCGCTACGAGGCAGATATTCAATATATAGACTACTATAACCGATAGTACTAAATAGTTTACGGTATACCTCTTCGACTTCCTAAAAGCGAACCCGGAATACTAGAAAGCGATTAGTACTAAGGAGTTATTCCTTAGTACTAAGCGTACCGAATTACGATAATTAAAGAAGGCTAGTAATTTAGGACGTAAGACTATAACTAAGAAGGAGAATACTATAAAGCGTATTCAGAGCGTCCCGGGACTAGTACTCCCTAATACAATCGTATAGGATAAAGAGTGTATTAACGCTCTTCTCGATTACCGTCTATCCCTAATCGTGAATAGAAAGGCTATAGTATAGCCAGTAGACGCCGCAACCGCAAATAGACGAGACTTCCTTTAGGAACTAGCAAAGTAGTTCGAACTTCTACGTGGTAAGGATTTCAGTTAGGAAACTACTATACGCCTACTTAGTACCGCTATCTATACCCGCCTCAGCGTACCTACCGGAGGAACTCGATCGTCCTATAAACTAACCGTAGATGACATTCGTCGGGCATCGAAGCGGTTTAAGGAGAACGACAAAGCGCAGGCTGCTACTAGAGGAATAGTCGATACCCCCGTGTTACTAGGACTAGCGTCTTAGCCCTTAATTACTAGTAATCAGATTACGGAATAGGAATTAACTCGATCCTCTCTACTTCTATATAGTCTAACTAGCTCTTTAGAAGACTACCGTTAGCGCAGCCTAGAGTAGCGAGTGTACTCTCTTCTAGGTACGCCGTCTAAGGATAATCCCGAACTACAGCCGGAACTACCGAGCTAATCTCTACTAAGTGCGCTACCCGTATCTTCGGAATTAGGATCCCATCGTAGTACTACTCGAAGTGCTGACATAGGAAACAATTCGGTCTCCCCTCTAGTTAGTATAGGTAAACAGGATGAGACCAAGAAACTACTAACAGATATACGCTCTAAGCGTACGCGTAACTATCAATACTTATACCTACAAACCTTTATAGACTAAGTAGAGATAATAGGTAGCTCTAGGACAGTAGCAGCTCGCTATAATTATACTATAGAACTTGAAAAGTCTATAGTTTAGAATCACGAATCGAACTAGTAGAATATATGCTATAAGTATGCTAAGTTGGCCAACAAATAGGTTAGTCTCTAGGTTCGAACTAGAGGTACCGAGTAGCTATGTAATAGGTTATGCCTATTCGTAGAGGCATCTAACGGAGCTGATTTCGTCGTCGACCCGCTATATAGTAACTAGTTTCGTCTCGATGCTCGACCTATAGTCCTATCTAACAAGTTGCAAATCTACGCCTATAGCATCGCTGCACAGCCTGGTTTCAACGGATATAACAAGGTCGACTCGGAGCTATTAGAGGAGCTTAAAGCCTATATAGTCACGGACGCACAGCGAACTAAGTAGGAGAAAGATAGTAATATCCTTAGTAGCAAGGAATTCGACTACTAGAAGATTAGCTATCAGCGCTTTAGCGAAGCCTTTAGTGACCTCGAGCTAACTAGTTTCCTTTTAGGCTTCATCTCTAGGAAATACTGGTTAATTAAGGATATAGTCTAACTAGAATCGATAATATACCTATAGTACTAACGCCGAATCTAAGATTATTCTAATCTAGGATAGAATCGAACAATCTACTATAGACTCGGCTAGTAAGTTATAAGATAGTCTCTTTAGTACTAGCGACTCTATGTGGTACTTCGTCCAGATAGTAGGTTCTAGCTTATCTCGTACCTCTACTATTCTAACTACATAGCGCTAGGGGACAAGACTATATTTATATATATTAATATCAACCTATTCAAGGCAGTTGCGACGAACTATAGCGTTTATTACTATCTAGGGTTCTTTTACTATTTCCAGAGAGGATCAGGATAACTATATATAGATTATCCTAGGAATATATACGGTAGAAAAGACTACTAAATAGATTAAGATAATGCAAGATCGAGGTGTGAAAGTAGGCAATAGTTTCATTACAGGAATGCTGCTAAAGGTTTATTAGACTAAGGCCGAAATTAATCGCTTTAAGACTAACTAGAAGAGTATTATCTATTTAGACCTTACTATTTGTATTACCTACCCTCTCTAGCCTTATAGATCTAACGGACCTACTACTCGAGAGCGTATTACTATACTACCCTAGCTCTATAGAATCGAAGCCGATCACGAAACCTTAGAAATAGCTAAAGTAGGTTCATAGAACGAACTCTCCGTAGTATATTAAGACCTAGTATCAGGACCAGCGACTCCTTCTAGTCTCTCGGTTAACTACGGTAAGATCCAGGAGGCTAATACGTATTCGGATTTAGTTTTAGACGATACTATAAGGGAAGTACTAGATGTTACTAATAATAAACTAGGTACTAGTTAACTTAGAGTAGGATGTCTAGAGCCCGTCTATAAACATTAACGTGTCTAGGGCGAAAGGGATTATCGGATATTAAACTTACCGGGATTTCGAGACGATTAAGAAGTAATAGGAACTAGTTAAAGTATATAGCTACCTAGTTACCGATCGTAGGGGTAGTCTTTATAGAACTAGACGAATAGCTATTACTAGTACTCTCTTCTATATTACTACTTTTACTCACGGGTATATTTCTAGTTAGGCTACTATTTCGGTTCTCTCGGCTTACTATAGTTATCTACTATTTAAGTATATAGCTACCTAGTTACCGATTATAGGGGTAGTCTTTATAACACTAGACGAATAGCTATAACTAGTATTATCTTCTATATTACTACTTTTACTTATAGGTATATTTCTAGTTAGGCTACTACTTCGGTTCTCTTAGCTTACTATAGTTATCTACTATTAAAATTTTAGTTTCGCCTAACTTCTATCTTAGAACTT
>JEMP01000093.1:19969-110987 GCA_000738655.1 Venturia pyrina ICMP 11032 | reverse complement strand
TCGATTCGTAGGGTCCTCGATAAGGTTAAGTAATATATCCTTAAACTACTTCTATATATAATCCTCTATAACTCTTATAGAAGCTAGATTCTGCTATATAGTAGCTAGTATCTAGCGGAGAAATTGCGCCAACTATATAATCTTAGCGGAATCACTTTTAAACTTACGTAGAGCTAGGCGAAACGTATTCTCCGCGCCGTATATCTACTTACGGTATTCTCTAATACCTTTACTATAGTATTCCTTTAGCTTCTCGGGTTAAAGCTCTACCGGGGGACGACCTTTATTGTTACTATCTTTTTAAGTATAATATACCTACGCGGTAACGTTAGTAACTAGGGTTTTAAATAGTTCCTTATCTTCTAGATCGTTAGCTAGTACTATTAGGTTTCGGATAAGAACCTTATTTTCGTATTTAAGACGTTAAAGTTCCTCTACTCTTTTAAGGTATTTATTCCTCTCTATAGTATCTCGTAGCCTCCTCGTAAGAGTATCGGTATCGATTCGTTCGGGTTCCTCTTATAGGGCTAGGCCTATCTACTCTATAGATAGATCTATACTAAGATCCCTCGTATCCTACGAGTCGGTATCGATATAGCTACCCGGTATTATCGTTTTCTAATCTTAGACCTCTTAGAGAGAGAGATTATAATTATAAGAATTATAAGAAGTATAAGAATAGATTAATATTAAAGATAATCTCTAAGGTTCCTTCCTTACGAGGAACCTGCGACCTATATACGTATAGGTTAGGTGATCTATAATTACCTAATTATCTCCTAAACTCCTTTCCTTTGAGGAATAATCCTGAACCTTATTACATATCTACTATATTATCCCGTATAATTTCTTTATTAATAGAAGTATCTATTTACTCTTAGTAGCTTAGTCCTAGTATAGCTCTTATCGATCTTATCAAAGATCGCGTTTATCTCGGTAATAAGATAGGGGAGTTAGGGGAGTTAGGATTTAGGCTAAATAATAATAACGAACTAATTACTTAATCTTAGACTTATCGATAAAGCTGCTTATTATTANAGGATTTAGGCTAAATAATAATAACGAACTAATTACTTAATCTTAGACTTATCGATAAAGCTGCTTATTATTAAGCTACTTAGGGGGATAGAGGGTATTTTCTAGGATAAGTAAACGCTCGATTAGTTAATCGAGACGGTTCTTCGCTTATAAGTTTATTACTAAACGTAGGTTAGTTTATCTAAAGAGAGCGAATTAGTATACTTCCGAGAGTTACTTATTAGTTAACGTTATTCGTTAACGTTATTCGTTAACGTAAGGGTAGACGTATAAGTAAGCTTAACCGTAGTTAAAGTAAGTAAAACGGAGTACAGAAGTAAGTAAACTTAACTATAGTTAAAGTAAGAGGTACGGAACGTATAGAGGACGGTAGTAGGTAGTAGTTATTAGCGGAGGGGCTTTTAACTAGTTAAGGCTATATAATAATATTATATAAGCTAGTTGAGTCTTAAGCTACCATTTGTAATAGTAGTATATATAAGTCTAGTTTATTAAATTGGGGGTTGACCCCGGCTATATACTGCTATACTAGTAGGGTGGTTCCTTCCATAACAGATGGATTCTAGATCTGGGAAGAAATCGCACATCCAGTTCAGGTCGAGTATATTGACGGAAGGAGGTAGAGCGATTCTTTTTACCAAAAGGGCTCTGTGGGGGTACTTCCATACTTTCAGATTGTAAGATAGCTTCACAACTGCGAGGAACTTTCATCGACCATACAGAGCCGAGAGAGGCGCTTCAGATGGTGGAGGCGCGCAGGAACATATGGCCATTCGGGAAGCTGGTTGACGGTTGAGAGTATCTTCTGATTGTTATGGGAGCAGAGGATGGGCTGTAATTACACAGTAGTTCAATGTGTCTGAATGAAATGATTAATTGAAACACTCAGTTGAAGCGAGAGGGTGGAAGACAGGCGTGATGGTGATGATGAATTAGGCAATTATAACCGATGATCCCATGTCTTGAACTTCCCAAGGCTCTCCGTGAACATGACAACCAAAGTACAGGTATGATGCGCCAACGATGATATACGACTCCTCACAATGTCCAAACCGACAGCGAACTGGGAGAAGCTCAGCAGTAGCTTCTATCGCAAAGTTCCCCTCTACACGTCCGTGTTTGACTCGGACCTGGAGCTCGAGAACTATTCTATAGCTGGAGCTCCATACAGCGGCGCTGTAGGTAGGCACACTTCTTACTCATACCCCAAGCCGTGTACTGATCGAAATGTTCAGATTGCCTTCCACCGTGATGAAGGAAAACTACACACATATCGAGGCACACAATCTGCGAAAGCGAGTATTGATGTTTACAGTTGCGCCGGCAAGCTCATAAGACGGATAAACGTGCGTACAATACAGCAGATGGAGCTCAGGATCATGTTGACAGTCTACAGTGGGACCAAGGCCCCATCAAAGGCCTGGGATGGTCTGACGAGGAACAATTGCTTGCAGTCACCGAAGACGGCACTGTACGGGTTTACGAAGGCCTGCAGGCTGACTTCGTACCCTTCTCTATTGGACATGTAGGCTCCATACGGCTATGGTGTCTGGAATTAACTGACGCAGCTAGGGCGCCGAAGAGCATGGTGTTGTATCATGTCGCTTCTGGTCGAATGGCTTCGTGGCACTATTAGGCAATAACAATTTGGTCTCAGTGTCGCGGTACGACGAACCTCGCCCGAAACTCCTCGCAACTCCTCCCGACGAACCTGTCGCATCCTGGGCTCTTATTCCACCCGCCGACTCCCTCTCAAGATCAGTTGAAGTCCTACTTGCCATCGGGCCAACGATATACGTGGTGGACGCGAACGAAGCTGAGGATCGTGGACTAGACACAGGGCCCTTCCAACTCATAAGCGTATCTCCGAATGGAAGATTCGTGGCACTATACACAGGCGATGGCAAGGTATGGGTAGTATCCAGCGACTTCCAGAACAGACTGAGCGAATACGATACCAAATCCAAGACAATGCCGAAGGACATGCAATGGTGTGGCAACGACTCTGTCGTTCTGGCCTGGGAAGATGAAGTGCGCCTAATCGGACCCAATGGGTCGGCAGCGACTTACGTCTATGATGGCTGGGTGCATATCATACCAGATTACGATGGCATACGACTATTCACCAATGAAGTTTGTGAATTTCTACAGAAAGTTCCGGATGTTACGGAAGATGTATTTCGATTAGGGTCCACGGCACCCGCAGCGATTCTTCTCGATGCGGTAGACCAATTGGATAAAAAATCGCCAAAAGCAGATGATGACATCCAGCTAATTCGAAACAACCTTGATGAGGCCGTTGATACTTGTGTAAAAGCTGCGGGTCACGAGTTCAGCATACACTGGCAGAAACAGCTCCTCAAGGGTGCCTCGTTTGGCAAATCAGTTCTGGACCTATACAACAGTGACGACTTCGTGGACATGTGCGAGACTTTGCGAGTCCTGAATGCGGTTCGATTTTACGAGGTTGGACTTCCACTATCTTACGACCAGTATATTCGTCTCACACCAGAGCGACTGATACAACGATTGATCAACCGGAACGAATACTTACTAGCATTGCGAGTTTCGGATTATCTCAGGCTTCCAACTGACCGAATTTACGTTCATTGGGCATCCCAAAAGGTGCGCGTGTCTTCCGATTCTGAGGATGCAATATGTCGCGCCATCGTTGAGAAGCTGGATGGAAAGCGTGGAATCTCGTTTGAAGAAATTGCACGAGCCGCTCACGACGAGGGCCGACAACGCCTCGCCACTGAGCTTTTGAATTACGAGCCAAGGGCTGGAAAGCAGGTTCCTCTGCTGCTAAGCATGAAGGAAGATATTATTGCGCTTGACAAAGCTATCGAGAGCGGTGACACCGACTTGGTGTATTTCGTTCTGCTCAGCATGAAGAAGAAGCTGCCTTTGCCCTCCTTCTTTCGCACGATCAGTTCTCGTCCCATGGCGTTGTCGTTGGTGGAGAGCTCGGCTTGGGCAGAAGACAAGGACATACTCAAGGATCTTTACTACCAGGATGACAGACGGCTTGATGGTTCGAACTTGCTCCTTGTGGAATCACTTGAGCAAAAAGATCTGCAACATCGAACCGATAAAATAAAGTCGGCCACCAGATTGCTTGCAGACTCGAAAGAATTCACGCTCCAGCAGAAGTCTCTTGATGAGATTCCGAAGCTGTTGAAGTCGCAAGAGATATTTGAGAAAGATTTCGGACCGGGCTTCATCGGCCTGAGCATCAACGAAACCATCTTCAAGCTGATCAGACAAGGTGCCCTCAAACGAGCGACAAAAGTTCAGACCGACTTCAGAGTACCAGACCGCGTATTTTGGTATCTACGGCTGCGTGCTTACGTTGCGAAAAGAGACTGGACTGAGCTTGAAGAGCTATCGAAGGTCAAGAAATCGCCAATTGGTTGGGAGCCCTTCTTTAACGAGATCTTGGGTGCCGGAAACTTGAGAGTGGCCGGCTTGTTTGTGTCCAAATGTACTGGATTGAACTACAAAGAGCGAGCAGAAATGTACATCAAAGTTGGCATGGTACCGAAAGCTGCTGAAGAAATGTATAAGGCGAAGGACCTGGAAGGTTTGCAAGACCTGAGGGCTAAGGCGACAGGGAGAGAAGGCACTGAAGTGGAGAGATTTATCGGGTTGTTGCAAGGCAAGAAATAAGACGTCTTGAGGTGAGTTTCTTCACAGTCGAGAAGCTAAGTGTTACAGAGGCCGCCTGTCAACATCCTTGAGCTGTTCGTTCTTCCTTCTTACTTGCGAGCACGTGGTTTCCTTGCCTTACTCTTGCTTTCGTCGATCACTCATGCCTTTTCCGTCCCGTCCTGCAACGACGGGACGATCGAATCACGGAGCCAAGCCCGCGTATTGTCAGCTTCTGCTGCGCCTTAGAAATTCACTTCTCAAGTCGATCCCTTCCTCTAGATACAATCATCCTTCGCGCTGTACACTTCCAATGCCCATTCATCTATTTCCGTCTTGTTGATGAGGCGCCTCGTGCTTTTGCATCCGGCAAGCTTCAAAGCTCCTGCAACGAGGCTGATAATTGGATCACCGGATTTCAACCATGTGTGATCATCCAATAGGCGAAGATCTTCATCTAGGATTAGCATAAGCCGCAGCCGTGGTTGCTGGGTTCTCTCGGGATCCAGGGCTCGGTTTCTGCCTTGTGAGTATGCGGGTGCGCATATCAGGATGGGAACCTCTTTAGCCATTCGTGTTCATTCTTGATCTCTCCTATGATTTTAAAGTCTACATCTTTCTGCTGTGTATGATTCTCGCGAACTAATTTTTGACTTCAACATTGACTTCAACATTTTAACAATCATATCAGCGCCTTCCTTTGATATGGCTCATAATCATACCGGTACGTTCTTTCCTCATTTTAAAGGTAGTCGATGTTTCCTTTCAAGGTTCTGAAGGCGAAGATGACCTTCTGCTATTGCGCGTTGTGTCTGGCTTCTCACACCAACATTCTTTAACTCTTTCCAAACATCTTCCCTTCTACGACGAAGTCATTCGAAAACGTCATAAGACCGCAGCGTAGCTTTAACAAAATAGTATCTTTACTCACACAAAGACGTAGAGTTACCTCCTTCAGCCTACAACGCAGCGCCGGGCCACTGTCCTTCCTCGAACGAAATGCTCTCTCTTTATCCTACTCATGCGAGTCTGGTGAGCCCGGAAACGACTGGGGTACCGCAACAAGAGACTGGACATATCCCTGCACAACAGGACAGTGCTTATGTCGCTCCGCCTACGCAGGAACCAATGGGAACAGCACCATCTGTTCCTCCAAACCAACCTTTCAGTCCTTCGCCTTTGGCGTCACCGGAAATGAGAAATGTGCAACCGACACAGATGCAGGAAGAACAAGATGGTCATCCTTCACAACATGGTCAAGATGTGATCTCACCGCCACAAGAACAACAGACACCAGAACCGCAATTTTTTGACGGGGAAATGAGGGAGGGTGAAATGCAACCACATTTGGTACCACAAACGCAACCTGGCATGGAGACGCATCTGGCTATAGATGCAAAATATCTCAGCGAAGGACAGCAACAGCCGGATGGACAAGCACAGATGCAGGGTGGACCGCAGCAGAATATGGTGTACTCGAGCCCTGAAACGTATCAAACAGCTGTTCCGTTGAAGGATCTAAGTCGAGTACCGGCGCCGGTTGATTGTCCAAGATGTAATATGAGAGGGTTGACGGTGGCTGAGTATCACAGTGGAGGATTTACTAAGTAAGTTCTTCTGCTTTCTTTCTGAAACCCCACGAGGACGGTTCAAGTAGTCTTTTGAGAGCTAATTTGATGTTTGCATAGCCTGCTAGCTCTCACCCTTTGCTGTTGTTGCTCTATACTAGGAGGCTGCATACCGTATCTTATCGATCAGACGAAGGATGTTCATCATACGTGTTCGAGTTGCGGGATTTTGCTTGCTGTCTGGCATCGAAGTGATAGTAGGGCTGTTGTCGTTGCTTTTAATTAGGAGGGGAGGCAGAAACATTGCTTATGGCTGGAATCATGTTCTCGTCGTGGAAGTCGATGGAGGCTGGCAGGCTCTGGTTGTTTGAGAGATACCGTTTCTATTTGATTTGTTGGAGCCATGGGCGTGGAATTCCTGGAGCTTCATGCCATACCTAGACCCTGAAATACACACTTATCCTGAAAGATGTTTGTCGACGCCTTGAGCATCTGACAGCCACATTGAGTTGCGTTCCCATGATGGCGAACTCGCGGCGGGTCGTACCTCATTTGCAGTGGCCTAGCCGCAATTACTCCCTGATCTGTACATCGAAAGGAACCGATACTTCCCGGGTCACTTCGAGGCCGATACTAGTACTACATACTCAGCCGTGTACGTGTTTGTACAAGCTCAGCCACAGCTGTTTCATGGCTCTGTTGCCTCTCTGGAAGTGAATCGAAGTCGTCTTGGAATAGAAGCTTTGTATCGGCCATTAAACTCGTCAGCTTCGTCACAGCGGATTCCACATTTGGGATATATCAATGTGGATATGAAGTTCGAAAGGTTTCCACACTGCCACAGTAGCTTCCTCTACCTATGAGCTACCCCTGTTCGGATTCGTCATACCCAAGCTGCGCCACTTTGTTTGGTGATCAGCTGTTGAAGCTCTTCTCGGCCTTCACACTCAGCTCTTCCTGCATATAAGCACAGAAGGTAGGTCAGTTCTTCCAGTACCTTCCCTAACTCTACAACAATCTCTACACATCTACCAATTCCTATACCTCACTTGCGCCAACTACACACAGATCAATATGGGTGTAAGTCTCTCGAGCTGCCCCTCCAAATATACCCCGCCCGCGTTTGCGCCCAAACAAAACATGAACTGACGACGGCAACAGCTCGCATCAAAGCTCCAGGCTGCCGGTCCTGCTCCAGGCGGCTATCCAGGAGGCCCCCCTCCAGCACAGCAATATGGTGCCCCTCCACCACAAGGAGGCCAGTACGGTCAACCTCCAGCACAAGCTGGTCGCGGAGCAGGATACGTGAGTCTTGCCCTACATCAAGATTATTCAACCCGACTAACACCTTTTCAAGCCTGGCCAACCCGGCTACCAAGCGTACCCCGTAAGTTAATCCGCTGATATGTCGCAAGTCTGCCACGTCTCCATATGTCTGCCTCGTGCCATCGTCATCCTTCCCTGCTGCTGTTATCCACACAGCCACAAGAAGCGGCGAGCAACGGATCCCTTTTCCATACATACATCATTGCGTCAAATATCACCTCGAATCCAGATTCGCTGCCATAATCATACCTCGATATTGTTGATTCAGTATGTCTTACCAGGCATATCCGGGGTCTGGACCACCGCTCATTCCACCAAACAAGCCCAATGCCTCTCCATACCCGCCGCAAACCCCCTACGCACCTCCCACTCCTCAATCTCCCTTTGCGCCGAGTCCTTACGGTCGTCCTCAGCACCCCCCACAACAGCAATACGGCCAGTCTCCTCAACAAGCTCAATATGGGCAGCCACCTCCTCAATCGCCGTACAATCAACCGTCGCAACTACAATATGGGCAACGGCCGCAACAGTATGGGCAGACGCAACAAGCTTACGGCCAACCGCCGGAGGCTTATGGCCAACAACAACAGCAGCAGCAGCAGTATGGTCAACCACCACAAGCATATGGACAGCAGCAGCCTTATGGACAACCTCCTGCCTATGGAGGGCAACAACAGACATTTGGATACGTGTGTGGAGACGACGAGTGAAGAAGATTTGGAATAACCTGCTGATAGCATCGTGTATAGGGACAGCCAGGTCAGGCACCACCACCACAACAGGGCGGTTACCCACCTCAGGGACAGCAAGGCTACCCACCACAAGGTCAGGCTCCAGGTGGACAGTATAGCGCTCCTCCAGCCGGCCCAGCACAGGTAGCCGGCTTCAAGCAGGCATTGCAGCAATGTATCCAAGAGAAGCAGCTTCAGGGTTTCTATCCACCAAACTCTCCAGCATTAGACCAAATCGCACAGAAAGCTGCTCAGGCTATTGGTCCTCTATGTCAGCGTTGGCACATCCAGCCAGAGATCGGTAATGATCTTGTCAAGTTGGGTCTCTACGATATTGTCATCTACATCGGTAAGCCTCGGAATCACAAGCCTCAGTACGAAGGTATGGTCAACTTGCGGAAGCTAACATTTGACAGATGACAGCGGTTCCATGCAGTTTGAGGAGGCCGGTGAGCGCATTAAGGATCTCAGGCTTATTCTCGAGCGCGTTGCAAGTGTCGCCACCATCTTCGACGAAGATGGTATCTCTTTGCGCTTTATGAATGCCCGATACCCTGAACAGAGCTTGGAGAACATCCGCACCGAACAGCAGATCGATGCCCTGATGCGAAATGCTCAATTCAAGGGTCTCACACCAATGGGTACCGAGTTACGAGCAAAGGTCGTTGACGGTATCATTGTCCCCAAAGTACAACAGCGACAATATCGCAAGCCAACACTGGTCATCACCATCACGGATGGACAGCCAGCCGGAGAAGCACCAAACACAGTCTTTGATACCATCAAGTACGCAGCTCAAGTGGTCAGCCAAGCGCATGGGCCTGGTGGAGTGTCTTTCCAATTTGCTCAGGTTGGGAATGACCAGAAGGCACGCGAATTCTTGGGCAAGCTTGATGAGGATCCATCTATTGGACAACTCATCGATTGCACGTCCAACTATGAAAACGAATCTGAGGAGATGCAGAAGCAGGGTGTCAACTTGACGCCTGATTTGTGGATTGTCAAGCTTTTGTTAGGATCAATTGACTCTTCTTACGATCGTAAGGACGAGAAGCAGGTAATTTGAACTTTTTATACCAGTATTAACTTTTCCAGTCCTTGACGAAACACAGGGCGGTGCTCCACCACAACAAGGCTACGGGGGTCCTCCTCAACAATATGGTCAGCCACCACAGCAACAGTACGGTCAGCCACCACAACAGCAATATGGTCAGCCACCACAAGGCCAGTATGGACAACCACCACAGCAGCAGTACGGAGCTCCTGGCGGGTACGGACAGGTATGACATACTCATTCTCATTCACCTTGTTCTTAAACTGATTCATTGTAGCCTCCGCAAGGAGGACGTGGTGCACCCGGTGGTTATGGCGCACCAGCTCCACCAAGATACTGAGTGATTGGGTGTGAAGTAAAACAGAGAACCTACGATGTTATGATTATTTTGGCTGAGGGGTTCTGCAATCGAGTCGGTCTTTGGCCGAGAGATCCTATAATCAGTGGAGGCTTAGGTATTACTAAGAGCTTGCCACTAAGCGAGAGTGAATGAACAGACATGACCTTTGGAAATTTTGACACTCTTCTTTACAATGTTCGAGTCCCAGTCTGCTGTCAACTGAGGCTTCAAGTTGGTTGCCTGACTTTGAATGAACCTGGAACGAATCCCATTGCTTGAATCGGAGGAAGGGTGATTCAGCTCTCGAGACTGGGTTAAATGATTTCCGTTTTTCTGTCTTTAGCTCAATGAATTCAATCCCAAGACCTACAATTGAATAAGTACTCCAAGTTTTGATCAAAGGTGTATTAGGGAAAGGCTGTAAACACCCTGGTCACAGTGGCGTCGATAAGCTTTCGTTGCATCTTGGCTTCCTGAGACACCACAACCCACTGTCGCTGTCCACCACACACAGTCACCTCCCAGAGAAAGGTATACATTCTATGCTTATAAATTCGCCAGCTTTAAATTCTCCTGCTCCCCAAGCGGCTTGATCGGAGCCACTGCACACCAATGACCGTGGGATCAGGTCGTCGCGTTCATCAACTGAGAGTCGAAGCCTTGAAGATTACGCGTCCTATCCATGGATCCTGTTATACCTCAGAAATATACCATATATTCGGAATATACTGCGTGTCAGAGCTGAAAGTTCGGCAACGAGATGGTCAGTCTGACTGAGGCTGAAAACAAGCGCGGTGATTGTGCCCTGTGTTATGCGTTCAGATACCTACCGCTCTGTTTTTTGGCATGAGGAATATACCATGAGTTGGGTAGGAGACGTAGAGACACGAGTATTAAGCAGGGAGGTGTGGGCGATGAATTCAGTTGGCATGTCCATAATCAGAGCGCGTTTGCTAGGAGAACAGCATCGCGAACGAGATCAGAGAATTGCTACACATATTCGATGCGCATGTACACAGCGCTGTTACTGACAGTATGGTAAACCTAGGAGCAACGCTGGTGCTTCCATCTTACCAATTGCCGACACTTCAGACAGCAACCTGGGTTTGTCTTGACCCCCGCCGTTACTGACATTGACAGGTCGGCTCAACGGCACCCAGCTTTGAGCCAACTGCGAGACTTGCCACTGACAGATCTGGGAATTATTGACCGATGACAGAAAGTTCGAAATGGGATGACCCCGAGCCTCCACAGCATTTCGCCGAATGGTACGAGGATTTGTGGACGCTATATACGTCAAAGTCGTCAAAATCTATTCACCACAGAGCTTCTACCCATGCTTCGACTGCCCTTTGGAATTACGTCCATTATTCATTTACATCCAGCCT
This sequence comes from Venturia pyrina ICMP 11032, assembly GCA_000738655.1. Lineage (NCBI taxonomy): Eukaryota > Fungi > Ascomycota > Dothideomycetes > Venturiales > Venturiaceae > Venturia > Venturia pyrina. The sequence goes on along the minus strand of JEMP01000093.1, from coordinate 99,894 downwards.
TGTATTTGAGTTTCGCGCCCTGCATTAGCTTGGATGCGCTTGCACTCGCCTCTTTTTCTGAATGGTTGGTCGGTCTGAAACGAGACAGGATGTAGAGAAACATTTCTTACCACTTCTGTCAGTCGATGCCTTTATCTCACGATGGGTGTCCGAGCGTGCCGCACTCTTTCTCAGGAACCGGGGATGCGTCATACCGCGGAGCCGCAACAGACAGATAGTGCTGCTCATTCTGGGTGTAATGCGCTAGCCAATGATTTGTTGTTGGGTCGTCACCGAGCACTGGAATAATGAATCGTAGGTTGGAGTTGAGGACGTTAAAATGGGCTATCGCCGTGGTGGAAATGGATTATTCACTCAAGCTTCTTTCGACATCTTCGCGCTCAAGATCTCATTGGTTGCCTGCTGTACAGCCTTGTTTGCTCATGTAGGTTGATCACCATCTTCTTCCACAGCGACGAACTATCAATCAGCCTGATAGCAAAAGCTAACTCTCCCCCGCAGAATAACCTGACAGCTCCACCTCCGTGAAGCAACCGCCAAAATGATCTTCTCACGCATCGTCTCCTTCGTCCTCCGCTTCTTCGAATTCATCTTCGCCCTCGTAAGTCCCGCCATCCCCTCCCCTCCACCACACGTTCCTAACAACATCTAGATCGTAACAGCCGCTTCAGGCTGGTTCCTCCACATCCGCCACACGCACGCCGTCGGCGCAAAAGGCCGTCTCATCTTCACAATCTGCATAGCCCTCTACTCCCTCATCCTAAGCATGATCTGGCTCATCCCTTTCACGGCAACCTTCCTCCACTACCCCCTCGACGCCCTCGCCTCCATCTTCTACTTCGTCTCCTTCGCCATCCTCCAAGAATGGATCTACCATTACGGGTGTGGACGGATTTTCGAATGGAATGGCGAGTATCACATGGGAGAGTGCATTACGTATCGCACCATGACCGCCTTTTCGTTCATCGCCGGCGTGTTTTGGTTGGTTAGTGCGATTTTGGTGAGTTCTCCTCTTCTTCTCTGGTGGTGTGGTTGTGAGTGGTACTAACGGTTTTGAAGAGTGCTTGTGTTTTCCATAGACTCAGTACTATGAAGAGGACGCACAGGAACGCCGAGTTTGAGCGCGAGGGTGGTGGACGTAATCATCGTAGCCGTCAGTCTTCTGTCTGAGTATGATGATGAGTTGTCACTTTCTCGGGCACTAGAATGGATAAAAGATATTGGGGATGAAGGATTATGGCGTCGAATCGGAGTTGTTTTGGGTAGGAGTGCGAGACCTGGCTAGGTGCACAGTATCGAATTTGCTCATAAGGGTCGAGTGTTCTTTTCTCTTCTGGATTCGGTCTTTGACGGTGTTTCTTCTTTCCTTTGGGAGGGGTATTTCTGTCGTTCTTTATGGATGGTATTATTGTGTAAAATGTAGTGAGAATAGAATGCCAAATGATATTATATTAAACCCCTATAATTGCATTGTTAGCATAATCCAGTTCAGTATGAAGATGCAATTGGCGATTTTCGTGAATCCTTCATCATAGGGAGTTGTTGATGTTGTCGATGACTGGATCGAGGACTTGTTGATTGGTTCCATCGGGAAAAGATGGGAGGATTGTTATGGTGTGACTTGCAATGAACAGTAAGATAGTGGGGACGATTGCGATTTGCCTTGGTATAATCGAGCAAGATTACAGGATAAATTGTTGAATCGCTATGTCATGGACGTCTAAGACTCTTCAGTTGAGGGCGGTAGGTGTTATAGCATCACCGCGCTTTTAGTCGATTCCATTTCATGTTCGTGAGTGCGTTGACAGTTTGCCAATAGGGACTAACTTATTCTTTAAGTATCCGATCTGCGTTTCTACTGGTTCTTGTGGATATGGGTAAGGCTTTTTTTGGCGGCCTTAAATAGATATGTATATGGTTCCTGCTTCCATGCAGCTGCGTAAATATGGAAATTCAAATTCGAGATGATCGATCAAATCAGACGACTGGTAAATCAGTCTTCTTCTCGCGAATTCCTAATGCTGTTTCGGTCCGGAGGAACTGCATCTCGTTAGTTGCTTGACTCCTTCCTTGCCAGGCCTTTCCGTTGCGAGATATGATCGCATACTGATCAGATCATCTACTTCGTCGCGCCTGTAAACGCAAGTCGCAGATAGTTCAAACGTATATTTTTAGAGTAGAATACTTTCTCCATGGGCCCTAGAGGGCTGATTTGTCGATGATTTTGTGCATTAGCCCATGGCGGACCCATAGGTAATTCGACACATAGCTGAACGAAGATGAATCTGTGCTGCAGAAGCTCGTTTAGCTTTTCCCGGTCTTTCGAGCTACCGACTCGCGTCCGGAAAGCTTTTGTAGAAACCCTGATCTGACGTGTTTGATAAGCTTGTCCGTAGGGAAGAGGCAGCAGGAGCCTTTTGAGATCCTTGATAGAGCAGGTCGTCGCAAAGTGCGGATGATTCCCATTGAAGGATAAGCACATTGCTTATTCTATTGGTGAAATTGCCAATTGACGAGGAATAAGCTGAGAAATGCTGGTTCGAGATGGAGGATGTTAAGAGCGATTTGAGGGCGGCTAAAAGTAGCAGGGTAGAAAAGTATCTTAGAAATCCATGATATCCGCATTATTGTCGGAACGCCTTGTCGTACATGAGAGCTCTCAATTCCAATGGCAGGCCTAGGAGAGAGGCACGTTCTGGCAAATTGAGGTCTTCCGTGGAGCAGTATTGAGCTTCGTGTATTATACCTCATTATTGGCGGCCTACTAACTCAAGAAGACACCTGGATTTGACGTCCCTGTTCGTGTCCACGAGTTCCCGCTATCGATTCGGTTCCTCCGGAATTGCGTCGGAAGAAGAAAAAAGGGCGCGTGGATTGTGGAAAGCCAGGACATGATTGCGGAGAGTCTGGGGTCGTACGGAGGTAGATATGATATCTTACCAAAGAGGGCACGAGACTGGACTACCCAAACGTGTTACACATTCTTCTCATTATTACTGGCATATATTCTGGCTACTTGATTCCGTGATGCGAGGACAAAAGCACTGCAGCAGGATCAGCCTTAACGCCATTGAGTCTTTGAGAGAACAGTGAAGCCTCACGAGTCAGGTGTCAATTCTCCGTGTCCTGAGCAGATGCAGCTGCCAGTGCTCTTCACGCCAACGCCAATCCCTTTTTCGCACCACAACGGAATTCATCTCGAGTCAACAGGATACCCAATTGCCAAGCTTCTGATGCTGGTTGTCAGATTAGCCCCTCCTGATGATACTACTTATAGACTCACTTAAGAGGGACCCGGCCTTTTCTACGCGACTCTCTAATCTACCTGAAGCTCAACCGACATGACTGGACATCGAAGCTGGATTTTGATTTCGGCTAGACGGCGGAGCCTGGACACACCTAAATACTTCACGATGGGCCTCTTCCCGCGCCGTACCTCTGTCTGCCGATGTCATTTTATGGCTTCTTGACGTTGGCCCTGGGCCTCTGGGGCTGTCCATTCGCTTTCGCAGCTCCCACAGCTACTACAGCAAATTCTATCGATACAATCTTTGAAAATGTTTTTGAGAAACGCCAGTTTGCGACTTTTGGTCCCCACGTCTCAATGGGACAAACAGATTCCGAATTCATCGAGTTAACTACGGTTTTTATACCTGGCAGACCACCTGCTGCGGCAACCGGCTCTCTTTTCGTATGGCCTGGACTGTTCGACCAGAAAAACAGAAGCGATGGCGATCTCGTTCAAACTGTCGCTGAGTTTCATAGTCCTATCGAGAGGCAGAGAAAGTCCTGTAATGCTAATCCAGGTCAATGGTTAGAGCTCGTCGCGCGAGGGATTCTGAACTTACTAACACGGCTTAGGTGCATTCGTCCTTTCATCGTCAGCCATGGATATGTCTCTCAAACTGTTCCGGTAGGGCTGTCGATCGACGGAACGGACCAGATTAAGATTAATTACAAGAAGGCTCCTGGCGACAATGGCAAGTGGACTCAGACATTGTGGAACCTCAGTCAACGTAATCAGCAGCTATTCTCATACGTTAGGGGCTCAGCTGCATGCAAATGGTAAGATAACTCAGATCACGAGCCTTTTAATCATGCTAAATAAATTCAAGGTTCGAGATCGCAACCGAGTCTCAGGAGGGGAACAAAGGTTCTGCTGATGTCCAGAACTATTATAACACGACATTAGTGCTCAAGAACCCAGAACCTCAGCTTGGTTCCAGATTCACAAAGACCGGGTCAATAACCACGACGAATCCAATCACCACAGATAAAGGAAAGACATGGTTCATTGAAAAGATCACGGTTCCGCCGATGCTCCCTCCCGGCCAGGAATTCAAACCCAACCCTCCACCTCCAGCCGCGCCTGTACCTCCGCCAGCAGTGAGTTTGACTACTATCACATTGTTCTCAAGAGGATAAGATGCTGACAGAAGAATTAGAAGCCGCCGTCCCCTCCCCCAGCTCCTCAAGCACCGCCGGCTACCCCTCCTGCGCCCCAGCCAGCTCCTCCGCCAGCAGTGAGTTTGACTACTACGCTTATTGCTCTCAAGAGAAGAAGATGCTGACAGAAGAATTAGAAGCCGCCGTCCCCTCCCCCAGCTCCTCAAGCACCGCCGGCTACCCCTCCTGCGCCCCAGCCAGCTCCTCCGCCAGCAGTGAGTTTGACTACTACGCTTATTGCTCTCAAGAGAAGAAGATGCTGATAGAAGAATTAGAAGCCGCCGTCTCCTCCCCCAACTCCACCTCAAGCACCGCCTGCTGCCCCTCCTGCGCCTCAGCCAGCTCCTGCAGCTGTGAGTTTGGAAATCCTCACACTTAAAGATATATGGATAGAGACTGACGCGAATCTCAGAAGCCTCCTCCTCCTGCGCCAGCCCCTCCCCAGCCACCTCCTGCTGCTCCTCAACCACCACCGGCTGCCCCTCCTGCGCCTCAACCAGCTCCTGCAGCTGTGAGTTCGAAAACCCTCACACTTATAGATATATGGACAGAGACTGACGCGAATTCCAGAAGCCACCACCTCCTGCCCCGGCCCCTCCCCAGCCACCTCCTGCTGCCCCTCCCGCGCCTCAACCAGCTGTGAGTCCAGATCTCCTTACACCCATCTATACACGGAAAGAGACTGACACAGATATCAGAAGCCACCTCCTCCGGCGCAACCACCGCCCGGTACGTAAAAAGATCGTGTCCTAAGAAGCTTCAACTTGCTATGGAAATTGTCTCATCAACTTACGAAGACGCTCCGTGATCTGGTCTTGCGTTGTTATACCAAGCCTTTCGCAGTCTGACGACGTCACCTCTTGCATAGCCCGCTAAACATCACCGCACCTATATGGCTACCGATGCTAACTTCCACCACCAACAGCTCCACCACAGAATCCTCCACCACAGAATCCTCCACCACAAAAGCCTCCACCACAGAACCCTACACCACAAAATCCTCCAGCTCCCCAGCGTGTCCCTCAGCCTCGGCCAGCTTCGCCAGCGGTAAGGGATCCTCTCCGATAATGACAAATCTCTTTACTGATAGCAGACGCAGAAGCCCCCTCCACCACCACAAAAACCAAAGAAGAGTCCATAGACAGTCAAGGTCGTAGCCTTGTGTCAGGTAAGGGCATAGCTTATAGAAATGTAAATGTACGCTTGTGACGACCCACTATTGGACATTGTTTTTTAGCTGCTAGGGAGTTGACAGTGTGAGACCCAAATTCACTGACTACGGTCTGTGCCACCTGCCCCGAAACGTCAAATCTCTTCGGCGGGGTCGAAGTTGAAACGCCACGGACGATCCGGAAAATTACCAAGCTTCTTTAATTAAAATGAAATAACAACAGCTTCAATCCTTCCCTAGCCTGCAAAACCAGAGAACCCCCAGAGTAGTGAGCCAAGTTTCCTTCCTAAAAACCCCCGAAAATCCAGGTCGGTATTTACTAGACGTAGGGCTATTCCCTTGTGTCTCACCTAACAGCTACACAGCAGATGATGCTCACTTATAGCGAAAGCGAAAGGAGTGTTTCCATTCGCCACGGCCTCCAAACCCGCCGGGCGCACCTTCCCAGTGTACTCATGTTGAGTGCTGATCCTCTAACTAGGTAGTTTCGATCAACACCCTAGATGTATTGGTAGATGGATTGCGTCAATGCGCAGCTTTATAAACCTTCGTGGTCGATTCTTTTACGAAAACCACTTGTACCGTGTCTCGTGGCTTCCAATCGCACGAAGTTGACCACCGACTGTGGTAAATATGCGGCCAATTGCACCATTATCATTAGCCTCGCTGCTAGCCTTCCTTTCATTAACCGTCATTGCTGTACCATTGGATGTCACACCGACAGACGAATGGGTAGAGCCTTTGACAGAGGAATGGATACCGAGGGATAGGTCTCACTTCGTGAAAAGGAATGGCGCAAACATCACAATCTTCGAACATGCGGCGACCCAAACGAAGCTGGAATATGTTCCCGATTCGGGAATCTGCGAGATGACAAAGGGTGTCAAGAGTCGTAGCGGATACTTGACGGTTGGAGAAAACATGAACATGTGGTTTTGGAACTTCGATGCGCGCAAGGACCCAGAAACTGCACCACTCGTACGCAAATATTCTACGAGGAATGATGAGTTCTACTCACACGTGTAGGTTGCTTGGTTCAATGGCGGACCTGGATGCTCCAGCATGATTGGCCTGATGCAGGAACATGGACCATGCTCAGTACGTATTCAGTCATCCTTCGATGTTGTACAAACTTACAGTATACCAGTTCAACACAGGCGCCGAGCCGGAGAACAACACACATAGCTGGAACAACTACGCCAACATGATCTACATTGACCAGCCCATCGGCACTGGCTTTTCGTACGGAACGAACCTCGCGAACTCATCGGCGACCGCATCGCCCTACGTTTGGAAGCTGATACAAAACTTCTACGCAGCATTTCCACAATATAAGAGTCGGGAATTCGGAATGTTTTCGGAGTCGTACGGAGGCCATTACGTACCGGCAATGACGCGCTACATCATGCAGCAGAATAAAGCTATTGACGAAGGGAAAATCAAGGGCGAAAAGATCAAAATTGTTGCGATAGGAATTAACAATGGCTGGACGAACCCATACGATCAATACAAGGCTTTGATCGACTTTGCCGCGAACAATACGTACAAGAAATTGATATCGGCACAGCAGTACACGTCCTATACCACTACTCTGAACACACGCTGCAAACCTCAACTGGAACAATGTTGGAAGACAGATAGCAACAGTGATTGTACACGCTCAATGTTGACATGCAAAGCTGGCATCGAGTCACCACTGAGTCGCGGCAACTTCAATGTCTACGATGTGCGAAATCCTCAGAACGATCCCCTCCCACCGTCAACGTACTTGCAATACCTGGCTAGAGCCGACATAGTGTCTGCAATAGGAGCCAAGAAGAAATACGAGGAATGTCCCAATGGACCCAATAGAAAGTTCGCGGCAACAGGAGATGGTGAGGCTGCTCGCTCGGTTCTGCAATTGTGTTAAGAGTGTTTATTGATGTGATGACAGATTCGCGCAATTTCCAGCCAGCATTGCAGGATATTGTGAAGGCGGGTGTGCAAGTCCTGATTTGGGCTGGTGATAGTAAGCCCCTTCCCCCATCACCCACTCCATCACTCAATAAACACGTTGAGTCGTGTGCGCTCGCTAACCACCATCACAACAGCGGACTGGATTTGCAATTGGATGGGTAACCTAGCCACGGCGGATTCGGTCAAATATCCCGGACAGACGAAATTTGTGGCAGCGCCTTTGCGGCCGTACACTGTCAATGGGAAGAAAACAGGCGAGTTCAAGCAAGTCGATAACTTGGCTTTCTTGAAGGTCTTCGAGGCGGGTCATGAGGCTGCTTATTACCGTAAGTAATGTGATATTGGCAATGGGGTGGACGTTTTCTAACCGCTTTTTTTAGAACCGGAGGCATCGTTACAGGCCTTTGTGCAGACGATGCAGAAGAAACCTTTGACGTCGACGTAGATTGTTAATACTCAACTAGTGATTCATTCACGCGTGACGCTGCTGTACCATCTGCAGTGATTTTCGCGGTGCTCGTATTCGTCTCTCCTATCCACCCAAGCGCGTAAAACTAGTACTAACTTTTGTGGGCGCGATCGTGATACCCATTTCCTGTATTTCATCCCCCTCTCTTTTCGGAAAGGTGATGCAGGTTCTTTCCTAGCGCGATCTGCATCTGTTTGTGAGATACTGATTATGCATTTTCCCTTTTCCTTGCACCTCGTTGACTTGTTTCTTGAAACGGGTTACCTGCATACGGCATGATTTTGGAGCCGCCTGCGTGGCGCGATGGGATGTCTTTAAACGCCTTTTATGCAGTGGATGTTGAGAGGTATGGAGAATTTGCTGGGGATGGGTTTGGGGAGTGGGGAGTGAGAGCTAGGGTTTGTTTGTTGTGTTGTGTTGTGTAGGTAGTGGTTATATGGATGTGATTGATTGTCTACTTTCAGAGTGATAATGTCCATGTCTGAATTTGAAGTTGCGGAATAGCTTTTCCGGATACAGAAATGATGTAGCGGACTGGGTTAAGTTGTGATGAGTACCAGTAGGGATTTCGAAAAGTGCCTCTAGGTAGGTAGCGACGAGTAATGAGGGGTGATCAGGTCCAGGTGTAGGATACAACTGAATTCACAGTCGAGTCACAAGGTGAACCTGGAATAAAGAGGCTCGAGTCAAGTACCCGTGATTGTGATTGTATGCCGTGTCACGTCCACACTAGGTAACTAAGGAGGGGCAACTTTACATTCGTAGAATATTGGACAGTGGGTATTGGGATTTTCGCCACTGTGATGGGGATTTTCGCGATGATGTTTATACTTTCCTTGTTAGATGGGAATATTTATTTCATTTGGTGTAGATATTGTGGTATCTGATATGTTAGACGCTTTGCTGCGCCACGCTGCGCCACGCCTCGTTCTCGTCTCGTCTCGTCTCGTCTGCCCTCATGGAATGGACTCGGAGTGTGACGGTGATGGTCTAGATCACTGTATTAATCACCTACTAGAACGATCCCGACGAGGGAATCCCAGATAAAGACAAAGAAACCACACTATCAATTCTACGAAGTTCCCCTCCCTCAGGAATGTAAACAGAAAGAAACGATAAAGCCCAGCAATCACAAAACCCCACACCACCCACCACTCGAGTTCTCGACTCCAAAGTGCAAGATACGGATTCATCAATGAGTGGGAACAGGTAGAGGCCCATCCCAATTGGCTAACCACAAGTGGAGAATGCACACTCACACCCCTGTCTATGCATACCCATCTCAGCCACTTATGCAGCCAACCGTGTGCGAACGCCCGCCTCCCTACCGCACAATTTCTTTTCAATGCGCGATGGCTATCACGTTCGGGGATTGTGGACCGAATGGTTTTTCGAGATGCGGGAATGTGGGAGGAAGGTGGGATGGGATGGGAGACACTGTACTTTGTATGTTTGTTTGTATGTATGTAAGTAATTGGTTGGGGTGATTGTGACTGTGACTGTGATGTGTGGCTCAGTCTTGGTTGGGTTTGGTTGCCCCTGAGTTTCGATGCCTACGGGAGGCTGAGGGGATGATTGGACCCTGTTCTCTTTTGAGATTGGAAATTTGCATGAATGATTGAATCCCGGTTCCGCGCATTGGAACAGCTCGTTTTCGCGTTGGGTTTCCCCGAGGCTCACACGCTCACATAATTGTTAGGGATGGGATTTGGAGCGACCGTTGTAAGACCAGTTGGTACGGAGTGAAGAAGAAAAAAACACTTGATCCACCATTTCTAGTTTTCTACCAGCTCAGCGGAAAAACATATCCCATATTCCTTCTTCCTAATCGCCAGGTCAACGGGTTGGGATCATCGGCGAATCCCCGGCATCAAATCCCAGATGCAAAATGTGGTGATTGGATTTGCGAGTACTGTGTGCCTCGAAGACTCGCGAGAGAGACCCTGACTCTTGCATACTTCTACCGACACGCGAAAACCGTCCACCCAATACGCCTTCGACAATCGCTTTCTCCTCATCCCACTCCCACTCCCACTTCCCCTCACAATCCTTTCTTGTTTCAATGCTTTGCGCACTGTGGGCGTTGGTGCCAATGGATGCTCGGCTCGTACAGGTGGGAGTGACTTGTTCCCAACGAGTTGCAAGATTTGTGCTTGTCCGTCGTCACACAATCCCATGCATCCATCCATCCATCCACGTTATCCCGTTCCAGCCATCTGGTTTCGCACGTCGTCACTTCATGGCTAGATCATGGACTCAAAGTGACACCCGTATCACCAATGCGCTCGCGTCCATTTTCGCTTATATCTAGCTCGTCATCCGTTCAAGGCGGAGGCGTGTCCTCTCTCGATTATTGTCGAATGAGACTTTGACGTTGGGGATTGTAACCGCTGTGGATGTGATGGCTTGAGCTTTTGCGTCCCGAGAGACCAGGAACGGTCCGATGTGATCGTCTGCGAAGTTGATAACGCGTGAATCGCGGGTATTGCGTCGTCCTTTTAGGCGGGTGTGTGCAGGTACCGGTAAGTTCCCCTGCAATCGCATGCCTGCATGGAGCCGCTGTGGTGGTGATTTGCGCCGGGTCCAATAATGTGATAGGTGTGATGAGATGTGAATCTCGAGAGTGTTTTTTCCCAAACGAGAGGCATCTCGACCGTTGCTATTGCACAAGCTTTTTGACGAGCTGGTGGCTCCGCTGGGGTGTAGGCGTTAACATAAGAGTTGCGTAGATCCGCTCGTTCCTTCTCTTCTCCACCAGCGACATACACTAGAACTTCACCTCACGGTACCTAATACTCTTGCGACCTTTTCAGCACCACCGCTTGCGGCATCCACTCATTCCAAACGCATCGCATCATCACCGTCTCGTACAAAACCAAAAACTGGGAATCAAGCCAACCTCAATATGTTCAAGAACACCGTCGCCGTCTTCTTCACCCTCGCCATGGCCTTCAGCGCCATGGCCGCTGCACTTCCTGTGCCGGCCACAGGAATCATCGCCGAGGCAGAGATAGCCACTGGCGTTATTGAAGTCCGCGAGCCCGTACGGTGTCCTCTGGTCCTTCTAAGCACTCTGTTGACTAACCTTATTTAGGGTATGACCCACTATGGGGGACCATAAGCTCGCAAACAACATCGGGATATTGGAACTGGGAATGGATATGGGGGCATGGTGATGTGCGAATGTAAAATGATGGAGGCCCCCTGGCATGGGACACACTCTTTGGCCGCTCGGCCAATTTTTTTAATTGGTTGGCCTATGTTTATTTCTCTTCGTCTTCCTTCTTCTTTCTTATTCTCCTTCGCTTTGATGTTAACACTACGGGAATGCGGAGGAGTTCCATTGCTTGGAGATATTTTTTTGAAACTCAAGGCACCTGCTTATGAAGTCAACAGAGCACGGGACGCAAAGTTAAAAACAAGATACTGAATTAAAAAAGTTGCTACTCAATCATCATCGAGATGGACCTTCATATCCCTCGCTCTCTCCCTATTCATGCCCGTTCTATTGCCTGCACCAACACGTTCCTGAACGTCATCACCGAGACCATTGAAGAGGATTGCCAACGCCGAGGTCTTGAAGATACCGATATTATCCTGATCTCTGGTGCTGCGCACGACTGTTGCAACCAAGAACATCAAACTGAAAAGCAACAAGAGGAGAGGGAGACTGAGCCATTTCCAACTTATATCCACCAGGACCACGAACAAGAACGCCTCTCCTACCAAGGCAGTTGTTCCTGTATCGGAAGTAGGATTCCTACGAAGTACCGAATTCAACGTCGAAACTGCTCGCGCCATGTGTGCAGTCACATTGTTGGGAGGTGCCCATGGGTTTGTGGGAAGACCTTGGAGAAGTCGAACAGGTGTAATAGGCCAGTAGTATTTGAACACAGGGCCACCCTCCTTCGAGTTAGTTGGCGATGAGAGCACCATGGAAGAAGGAACCAGTTCTGTCCACACGGCCTGCAGTTTGAAAGCAGTGTTGTTGGGCACGAAGAAGGTTGAAAGTTTGTCTTCGCGCAACGAGTGAGGATCAGGTATCGTCATAGTATAATTCACGATGTAATCGCCACCATTTTCCGGGTCCCATACATCCGGGAGGTCGCTTTCGAATTGCAGAGTTTCCAAGGTTTCTTCAGTCAATTCCCCAGCACTGACTGTGGCATTGATCTTCTTGACGACGTAGTGGACCTCACACTCGGTCACCACTGGAGTGCTGTTCCGCTGCGCACCATCGAAACCACCTGGCGTAGATGCCACAAGAAAATTCGTGATGGGAAGTTTCAAGTCCGGGAAATTGATGGAGCCATTCCAGTATAGCTCATTAGAGTTGAGGTCCTGCATGGGGAAGAACCTTGTTGACAGAATCTGTCCCACTGTTCCGTCGGCTTTGACCTCGTATCCAGACATCAAAGTTTTCCCTTGGCTCGGAACATCTATATAATAACCGCACGTGGATATGTTTGGCATTGGGAGACCTTTCGATTTCGTGACAAAATAATCCACAGTTGTTGTCCACTCAGCCGACGTGCTGGGCTCACATCCCAATGTCACGAAAGAAGCAGGCATCTCCTTGCATTGGAAGTCGACGGCCAGAGTGTGGAATGGATCGTAGGTGCAATTGCCGGTCGGGCAATCAAAAGCTACGCCTGGATTCAGACCCTCCTGTTGAAAGTATGGAAACAGGTATGAGCTCATGGCAGTATCTGGAGGCAACTGGAAGTCGGACCCGTTGGTCCAGTATAGGCCCAATCTGACATCATAATCGATAGTCCTGGCAACGGTCGCGTTTGTGCTTGGGTCTAGTACACGGGTCGATGGGTAGCTGATGATTTGCTGGAAAAATAGATCCATGGGAAGAGATAACAATATGATCGCAGCTCCGACTGAGGCCAAGGTGCTGAACAAGTTAGCATGCTGGTTCTCAAGAGATCAACTCTGTACTTACACTCCCTTGTTCTTGGCGAGAAGAACTGCGGAACCCAAAGCACCACGACTGGCGCCATCCATAACCTCGAAATCGAGCATACTTCGCTCTCCCTTACGAAACCAGTCCCACTTCAATTGACCTAAAGCCTCGGCGGTGGGAAGAAGTAAAGCAGATTTTGCAAAGCCAGAGAAGATCGAAATGAACGCGTTCATAGAGATATCAATGCTCCACTTTGGAAGTGGCTTGCCGTCGTATCTTGATAAGACAACGGCAATTACCATCATACAAGCAGCACTGAACAACCAACTGACAATCTCAAGAAGCCACCACTCGACAAACCAGTGAGTGAACCAGTTTCGAACACGGTCCTTCCTGTTAAGATCCCATTGAAATTCTGATCGAAGCGAACCGTTCATCATTCTTGGGTAGGTTGGAACACCTTCCTTACAATCAAGGTACGGCGAATCATCAGACATAAGGGAGGCATTGCCAGCGGAATTGTTCCTGCCATGGGAGGTCAAGGGCCATGAGCCTCCGTGGTGCATCGGGGGCGATCCTGGTGGAGTTACAAGAGTAGAATGAGTTGAGCCTCCATCCGAGACGGAGATGGCCTTTTCATCGTTGGCTGGTGTTGTGGAAGTGGACAGCGAATGACCATGAATGGCATTGAGAGAAGGCATCTCTGAGATCCTGTCAAGTGCTGAAGGCTGGAGCCCTCCATTGGAAACAGCAGTTGTAGAATTGGCCTCTTCGGAGATCGTAGATGTGCGTGAGAACCTGGTGCCTTGCGAAGAAGCAGTTGAGCTGCGGATGGATTCAGTGCCTTGGGTAAAGGTTGAAACACCTCGAGCTACACGGTCTCCGGAAGCTGGCGTGAAATTTGGCGGAGGTGCAATGACTGGGATGTGACTCGGAGTGTAGCTTGGTGGTAAGGATTGAGGAAGCTCTGGGGCGTCCATGACTTTAGGGACGTTGTATCCTCCTGGGGGCTTCGGGTCAGAGGCATTTGCTTCTCGAATGGTAATCTTAGTGGCCCCTCGACCGGAAGAGGAGTAAGTAATGACGGTGGGAACAGCGGTGTACTCATTGTTTGGTCCAAAGGTTGTTGGAGTCTGGATGTCTTGAGGAATGAACATCAGATCATCAGGCTGAGGAGTGTGCGTAGCCTTGCGATCCGGTGTGTTGTGGATTCCAAGACCAGAGTTGCCCACAACGGTAGAGGCATTCGACATGCTCGAAAGATTGGAAGCTCTGTTGGTCCCCCTCCCACCTTTCACCTCTGATACTGTGGCAGAAACTCTCTTGCCACCCTTCTCGGAGTCGACTTTGGAGACGGGCCTGCCGTCAACCAATTTTTCCTCGGGAATGTCGGGCATATCAGTGGGCTTGCTGACATTGAATCGCTTCGAGAACTGCCCGGTTCTTATGAAATTCTTGATGGTGTTCTTAGACTCAGACATCTTGACCGCGATTTCAAATTCTCAGTGACACAACAGGTCGGGTACAGTCGAGGGTGCACAACGTGCGCCTTGGCCGTTGTTGTCGTTCGGAAATGTCACGATAGTATATCTGGTCGTACAATGTAATAGGGAAGTCTGTTAAGTGGTCGTTAGCATCGAAAAGCAATATGTATCTTGATATGTCATACCAATTCTCTAAAACATTACACTTAGGAATGTCCTGGACTGAAGCACGGAGTGAGAGTTCGCACGACACTATCAGGGCCGACCTGCGTGTATGTATACCAGCATGCTAGACCGCTTATCAGACCAGCCACTCGTTGACGAGCCAGCGACGGGGTCATACTGCTCACGATATGCCGGCAACATGCCTACTCAGTTCAGTACAGGAAGATGCGTCCGGATCCGAGTCGACCGACGAATGGTGTAAAGGCAGTGTATCATGGCCAACGAATAGCACCAGCGAGACTGCATCCGAAGACTCATCATATTTTTAGGTGGGAAAGCTAGGGACCAGCTCCGCCCCCCATATCAGGGCATCGCTCGTGGAAACAGGTCAGCGAATCGAGAGCGGGACTTACCGAGCGACGATAGCTGTGTTGTTCATGCGGCCGGAAAATCCTATCGATAAGATTCGCCGCAACGTCTGGAGGATTGCCTAGTTTGCATTAGCCCGTAAGCACCTACGCGCCGACCCTCACCCGACCACACAGAATCCAACATTTCTATCCTTGAGGCCATCGAGGATGTCGCACGGCGCGTCTGGGGGACAGAGCTGACTCGGACCTTGTACGTAGTTCAGTTACCCCATACGATACCTTGTATTTCGAAATCCAACGACCAGAAAATGAACCCGTGCAGGATTGGCGCGCTTTAGAGCTGCATGTCCTGTCCTGTCCTGTCTAGGCGAAGCTGGTTGCATTTACGGGAAGAAACATATACTGCGAGCTCCCTCCTACCACAGGTTTTGGCAAAACCAGCGAATACGAACTTCCATCAGCACACCACGGCCATTCATTCGCTTCAAACTTCTAATGTGTGGCCAAGTACGCGCCAACATTTGGTTTTCGCACCATCGAGGGGAGTCGGTCGGACTTTCCGTTTCTCCACACGCTAGAAGTATCGTTGGAGTAGACGGGAGATCGAGGGTCTTTGGTGGCTCGGCTCCAATCGACTCTAACTATCAGCTGACTAGGCTCGATCAGCCTCTGTGCATCCTAGACGAGGCTTTCGAGGATTTTCGACTTCCAAGTTTCCGCTCAGACGAGGCTGGGACGGCAGACTATCTCTGCCATATGCTTACGCTTTATCGACAGTGATATCCTGCATGCAGACCTTGGTCTTCATCTCGACATATAAGCATGTTCGATCACAATCCTGAATGCCATAGCTTTCTGAGAGAAGATTGCGGTGAGGCTAATATTGAGTCGCCGTCGGAGGTTTTTGGCCTGATTGCTGTTAGCATGGCGAGGAATCTAGGGATATTTTTGAGACAATACTAGCAGAAGCCATTTTCCGGAGTGGGTAATTAGGGAGAAAAGTCGAGATCCAATCAATTGCTTATTCCGTGGTTCTGCCCACTATTCAAAACTGATCTTCGAGGTCACGCGCATGATCGTCTTGACAATCCTGGCTCTCAAACAGTTCGCAGCTCACTGGCTATGTTTCTCAGAGGCTTCTACAGCAACCGCGGGCTTGCCTTGCCTTGCCTCTCCTCGATTCTTCGTCTTTGTCTGCCTCTTGTGTTCATATGCGTCTTTGCGGTCTGTATGCAAGTCAGTACTGGTCGAAAGCACCTCAACGACGACTTCATGCTTTCTCTGCAAGCGCAGGCTGCAGGGGCCACAGTTTGGCTAGGCGCTCCATGCCACTCAACTTGGCCAACTCTTTCGAGTTACCTCAGCAGACGGCGCTCAGTTGAGGCGCAAGCCCAGCATCGGGGAAAACTCGATTGAGGTGGAAGCACAGAAGGAGCAAAGACGGAGCTCAACGGCCGTCGTTGATCGCGTGGAGCGGGAGACATGACTCGAAACAGCGCTGAGACCCAATCGACCGCTTTTCGCCTTCCATCTCCCAAGACTCACGATGTCAGACGTCCTGGTTTAGATCGCCATCTTGGGTCTTGTGACCTTCGTGCGACGGCTGAGTCTCTCTCATCTTCCAGCTTCATCCCTTCATGAGGGCGGCGATGGTGTCGGAGCATACGAAGCCAATATGGACGGGCATTTTCAGTTTTCTCGACGCTGCCCATTCACGACCGCGAAGTCAATTTTCTCGTTAGTAATAGTAAATCTGTTGACTAACTCGATCCTCCTTCTCGCCGTGGCTGGCTGGGTATGTTTCTGCTCGGGAGACGAAGGATTGCGCAAAAACATCGATTCCATTCCACGACGGTTACTGTCCAACCACCAGCAGACTTTCTACCTGCATGTCTTCGATCCAACAATTTGGCCCACGCACTCTTTTCCGTTCTTTCGAATCGGATCCACTCCTGCTACCGCCTTACCTGCAGCACGCGAACAAAGGCGATAGCAAGAGCAGATACCCAAATCAACTGTCAATTCCTCGACCTTTCTCTCCTCTCTCCAATCAAAAAATACCCTATCAATTTCATTCTGGCAATACGCTGTCTCACTACAGCAAATCAACATCAACTACGCAGGCCATTCCTGCACTGACGTCCAAGGATCCGGAAGGGCGCATACGGCGCCAATGATAGATTTCTCGCCTTCACCATCATTACACCAGCGCCTTACCAGGCGGAAGACTCCTCACGTACATCAACTGACAGCTGAACGGCCTTCCAGACCCATTTTTCAAGTTCCTGCGTCATACATTCACAAGCGTGAGAGGCGAAAGGCTGAAACAAGAGGGTCTTCATACAGCTAAATCAGTAAGCGCTTACAGCTCCAATGAGGTAGTAGAAAGCCTCTCGGATTGAATCCATTACCCAATCATCTCTTACACGATCTCTCCACTCTCCAACAGCATGGTGAAGATAAGACCCAGAGCGTAGGGTTTTCTTACCCGAAAATTCCTGCCCAAGTTGTATCATCTGACCGTCCAGTCGGTGACAACGTCTGACTCTGCAACTTCGTCATTGTCTGCAAGAGCAAGGGATGGATGTTGAAGCTGACTGAATGTCCGAAGATAAAGAAGACAATCAAGCGGTTAAACTGCCAATTAAGACACGAACCGCTTCTCCAACAACATTATTCCTAAATGAACATCTTTTGGGCCTACCATCTTGCTGACTTCAGGAGCGCCTTTCCCCTGGATGGTAGACACAGCCTGCTCTGAGAATAACAACTTCGACTTGAACCCGGGCTTCTGCTGTCAAGAGAGACAAGCGCCTACATGTCCAATAACACATTATGATGATCTAGGCAGAGACTGCCCTTGACCTCGTATCATTTCAAAACCAACTCCACATGTGCCAGGGATGAACTCTAATCATGAATCATGAAAGACTCTCCCACACCACCAAGCTTGCGAAGAACGGCGAGCGTCTAAAAGCCTGGTGAGCCTTCGAGCCCTCCCATCTAGCAAAGCTCATTGAACAAGGACCTCACCATCACGGCGTAGCGGAGAGGAGTGCGATGATTATATCAGTACGTCTAGCATCGACTTTGGCTAAGTATGTTTGAGAGTGAGATCCCTCAACAAGACTGGCGACACCCCCTCTGAACACCATCAGCATCAAACTTAATTTATCTAGATTCTCGAGATCTATCTATGACTTTCGCAACGAACCAACTTCAAACCTCCTGAAAGCTGAAATCCACAAGAGAAAGAACTGTACCTATCCCACAACCTATCCTTAATATCTTCCTCCACCTTGCTTTTCTTCTTGTAACCCCCTATCTCGTCATCAAACGTAAATCTGCAAAATAACGCATAATCAACTTCGTTATCTATCATAATTGCCGCAATACTGGAGATTCATCGAGTCCATGTGGCAGAGAGTTGACTACGCGTTTCACCTTCGCTGTGTTTATCTTGGAACTTGTTGTTAGAGGGTGTATGGTCTGGGTGTCGTTCAAAACATCAGGCCTTCAAAACGAAAAGAGAAAAGAACGTGAGAGAAGCGCCAATATTCCTCAGTATGTAGTAAGAAATCTGACCACCTCAAAAAATAGTTTTGAATTCTCGTTTCCATCGAGTTAAAGCCACGAATGTTTTGGAAGCCTCCACAGCCTGATTTTACAATCATAGCTTGAATTCGTGCAATATGGCAATGAAGTTCTAGATGGGTATTTTTGATAAATTGCTGGAGAGTTGAAGTTGCCGATTTCGATTGGGATTTTGAAGTAATTGGATTTTCTGGTTTTCGAAATTGGTGGAAGAGGATGACAGTAAGATTGGTACTGCTGCTTCAGAATTTGAACATAGTTTTTTTTAGTATCATTGGACGGGGAGATCAATAGTAGTCATGCTTTTGAATCTGTTGCTGGAGAAAAAGGTGCATATTCGAAAGTCCCCAAAATCTGTTTGGACTCGCTGCTCTCTATGATCATCGATCGAAACCTTTGCTCTTGATTCTAGATCGTCGCTACAGCTCTGCAAACACATGCGACAGAGATATCTGAACCACAACGCCAGTGCCAATAGTCGCCATGATAACCCTTTTAAGCCGCCCAAACGCCGTCATGTCTATTGAACACAATCAAAGATCCGTTTCCATCTCTTCCTCATCGCACTTCGTCACCTCGCCAGTCTCGCTGTGCCAGTACGCTAACGTAGTAACCTTGAACTCAGCCATCGCAACACCAAATGCCTTCAACAGCGCCGTCTGATGCGAATTCAATGTCTGCCCCTCCTCACAAACAGTATGATCAACATCCAACATTACAGTCCCCTTCTCCAACCTCGTCGGCATCCCACATTTCCTCAAAAACGGTTCCACAGAATGCGCCACCTTCGTATCCTCCTCCGCCGGTATCTCACCACCCCTGGAATACACGATACCCTTTGGAATTGTGAACGTGTATGCGGCGACGGTGTTTGAGCGCGGGAAATCGGTGTGCGAGTATGTTGAGAAGAAGGATTGGACTTCGGAGGGTTCGCGCGGGGTGCACAGGATTCCGGCTTCGCCTTTTAGGTAGGGCGTTAGTTTTGAGAGGCCGGGGAGGTGTTCTGAGGCTGAGTCGAGGCCGAGGGCTTTTGCCATGATTTTGGTTTTGGCGAAGAAGAGTCTGGTTGTGGAGGTTAGCTTTGGGGTTTGTTTTGTGAATGAGGCAGTGTGGAAGGCTGGATTTTTGAGGGCTCTTATATTTGAATAGGAGTGGATGATTGAGTGGATCTTTTTGGATTCTCCTGGTCAAGTCTACTTTTCGATGTTGTCCGGGATATTCGCGCTCTCTTATTCGATTTCGAGACTTTGAATTGATTCGCATCGCTTTCAAATTGAATTCCTCCTCTTTGCCAACTGTAGGAAGATTCCTTCTTACCTGCTATCCGAGAATTCGGTCCTCACTTCCTTGAGACACGAATTGCGCATGTTCTCAATCGAAAAGACATAAATGTATGGGTATGCTGAAGCAGCTTCTTGGACATCTGCGAAGATCTTTTGACGGTGGGCTTTGTCTTTCTTGTCGACCTGGGTGAGGTGAACAACCTTGGCGCGCTTTGATTTAGGCATGGTGACTGGATGTGTACGGCGAGCTTGTATGGAGGGACTGTGGTTGTTATCGTGCCTTTCTCTCGAAAGAATTATTTTGTGATGAGGCTAGTCAGGAAACTTTTCTCGAGCGTCGCCGGTTAGACTTACCGAGTCAGACCGGCAGCCCGCCAACCCATTATGATTGATCTGATCTGCTTCTTCACAGCGAGCTCATGATGAATTGGAGAAATGTTGACCTTTATGGACTACATCCAAGAGGCATTCTCGAGAGCGTCGCAATGGAATCAAGATAATTCATACTCCAAGCTCACGGGCACAGCTCAATGTATTCTACCCAGCCTCCACATTCCTCTCTTGTCCTCACCATTGTCTAACAACAACAATTAGCCCTGCTCAACTTTCATACCCCCAGAGGCCTCAGATTACACGTCTCCTCTCTCCCGTCCCCCAAACTCGCGACTTCGTACACGCTCTCCACGACTGGTCTTGTCGATGGCTCCATTTCCTACCTCTACTCGTCTCTCCCGCTCCACATCCCGTCCAAAACACCTTCCCTAGATCTCCACGATTTCGTCCGAGGATATAGACATCTTTCAGCCGTTTGTGCTCCAGTTGAACCATGGTTGTGGGAGGAGTGGCAAGGTGGGAGGAGAGTTGACACGCGCCATACTCTGCTCTATGGACGACTGTACCTTCCGCGAAATGCCCTCGAGGCGCTATACTTGCGTCGCATGAGCCCGACAAGGGTGCTAAAAGTGAGCGCTGTGTCTGACGCTACTCTTCCGAACGGAGGCTCTATACTGGGACTTGTCCAAAACGATCATGGCAAATATAGCACAGAGTACCTATACAGTACCGATTCAGCATTGTTCGGACTACGCGGACTGTATAACTTTGGACCTGATCCGCGGAAGAAGATCGCTGTAGAGCCTCCGTCTGTGGAAGAGACACTTGAGGAATCTTACTCAGCCCCGACTATTCCGTCCGCTGGTTTATTCTCAGCCGGTGCAGAGCTCTATTATGGTCTTTTAAACAAGTCTTTTGGCCTTTCGACTGGACTGCGATTTACCACACTTCCAGCGCATACGTCGTTCCCTTATACCATGACTCTGACCCTCAATCCATTGATGGGAAATTTGAGCAGCACCTACTCGGTGAAAGCTGGACGACATCTTGCATTCTCGTCGAGGTTCGATTTCAATTTCTATAGCTACGAAAGTGGTGTGCTGGTAGGCCTTGAACTATGGAGAATGCGGAGACCGGACAAAGAGTTGGAGTGGGCTAGGAAACGAATGGCACAAGACTCATGGGACGAAAAGAAGGCTGGAAGTCTCACCAAATTTCTTATTACGGAGTCCGCAATAGCAGCACCGAGATTCAACATGACACTGAGAAGAGAGGACGACGATGTGGCAGGAGTGCTTAAAGCAAGAGTTGATCAAGATTGGCGAATAGGATTGCTTTGGGAAGGCAGATTCAAGGAGCTGTTGTTCTCCGTGGGAACCAGCCTTGATCTTAAGAGGAGGGACCAAATTTTTAGAGGCATAGGGCTCGAAGTCCAGTATTCGTCGTGACGATTGGACATGGGGTCCAACAGTTAAAGAGCAGCAATGATACCCCAAGCTTCAAGCTTTTTCATTCAATTCTTCGTTCCGAAAGCACTGACACTCATACATTAGCTATCTAATACGTTACCCGCTGGCAAGATGTCTTCGGAAGATGTTAACATCAACATAGGTGTCCAACCGCACAGCCGAAGCAAATAATCCTCTTCTTGATATGCCTCGCTGCGGCTGCTCCGACTTAATACTTAAATTTACATCAATATGGGGTGCAAAAGGCAACGCAGCGAGAAACAGGATGTTGATCTATGGTAGGCCGTAAATGCTCTTTCACACCAGTAACAATATTAATATTTACTCATTAGTACACTACTCACCAAGACTCGCCTACGCAGCACCACTGTTGCCCAACACAAAGGCCCCATGCTACCGATCGATCCTAGTCTTACTAGGGAAGCCCCCAAGAAACGTGTTTCTTCCAAGCCACCCCGAACTCCACGTCCCAAAGCGTCGCAAGCCATGGTCAAGGCCCGTACATCTTTCCTGCCGCTTCCTCGCGAACTCCGACAACACATTCTGCTTGATGCCTTACCAAGAAAATGGCAGGCTCGAGAAGCAAGTCGATTAATAGACCTACTGAAGATTTCAGTCAAAAATGTGGGAGAACCTAGACGTGGATTTGTCCTTGCGGATGTTGCTTGGCTTGGGAGGAAATGGGCGCATGCGAGGTACATTGATGAGAATGGGGCGAGATCTTGTAGTTCCGAGGAGAGGAGCTTGAAAGTGTGGAAGAGATGGGTAAAGAGATACAAAGAGAAGCAGAGAGCGAGAAGGATTGGAGACATCATTGTTACGAGGGCGTGAATGGAGCAGTGGGTTCATCAATTCGGTTCAGCCAATAGTCTGAAGTTGGACAAAACGGATAGCAAAGACCACACCGGTTTTGAGGAAAATCTGATGATTTTGTTTAGTAGGTTCCTGGATGAGCGAGAGACAGCTGGTGCATGCTTACTACTTCCTCCGAGGTCATATCTAAAGCGTCTTATCTCGGGCTAATGCAGGCTACGATGACCACATCAATACCGAACCGGCCGCAGCTGGCGAAACCACGGAAGACCTTCCTCTCACTTCCACGCGAACTCCGTCAGGCCATCCTCCTCGATGCCCTCCAGCAATCCGACACTTGCATTTGGTTTTGCGATTGTATACCTACTTACAACGGGAAAAAAATTTGAATGCAATGGCTACTGGGTACGCTCATGGAGAATGGTCTACGAAATGCAAAAGGCGATCGTAGCCGTGGAGCCTGTGCTATTGCAAGACGTGGAATGGGCCAGGAACAGCTGGATCAAGACAAGAGGTCCTAGCAATGGGAATTGGAAACGTAAATTGGACGAGCTCAAATTGGGAGGCTGTACAGCATATGAGAGTTCATATCATTGTGAAGGTTGCTACGTTCACGTATAACCTTCCTGAAAAGGTGCATTCGGTCAGCACTGAAAATCGAGAATCCTGAGGCAGAGGCGGAGGGGCATGTTAGTAGTCCATTGTTAGCTAGGTCTGGAGCAATTCGGCAGACATGTCGGGAATGACTGAGTGCCTCGATTCACCCCAGTTTCAATATCAATGGCTTTAAACCACGGAATTGACCCAATCTCAAAACGGAAAGTTCGACTCTCCAATAACCGCGAATTTCCTCACTCACCACAGCAACTTCGCCTCGATAGCTTCAAATCACAGTAACTACCCACGATTAAAAGCATGCTCCAGGCTGATGATAGCAAAATAGAAATTGTGCTGCGCGCGACATGCCCCCGATCGTATTTCACTTCACTGGCCAAGAGCAACTACAATCACCTGGCTTCCATCCAATCATAGCACAGTGAGTACCACGAAATACAGAAGCGCTGTGTACTGACCATTGACAAACAGAAACCACATCGCGCCGAAATCAATACGCTCCGAGAACCCCCAAATCAGCTTCCTAACCCTCCCACGGGAGATACGGCAAACCATTCTTCTCATGGCCGTCGAAGGCTCGATGATCCGTTGCTACACATTCTCGAAAATCTCGAGAAAATGGGCCATTGGTGGATTCTGGGATGATCTGAATTATGCGGCGTACAAAATGATTGATTCGTTGAAAATGTTTGAGGAGGAGGATATTGTTGGGGACATGGAATGGGTGATACGAAGGTCATCGGATACACTGAGTGTCGGACGGGGGCAGTGGGTGGTGCGACGTGATATGACGGGGAATCTGAATGGGTGCCTGCTCAGTCGTGGGTGGAGTTGTGTAGGGTGTGTGCATCACTTCTCGCCTTACTGATGGCATAGAGGGCATAGCAGAGGTCACTTTTTTGCAGCAGAGAATTGTAGAAATGAGCTGTGCTTGGTCGAAGCTGAGATATCATTCAGGTTCTGGATTTCGTGGTGAAGGATAAAGCTGACTTGGCCCACAAACAACATCGGCCTCTCGACGACACAACCAATATAACTCGTCATTGGCTCGTACACTCCTAGACTATGTATCAAAGTGGCAAGTCAATTCGATCAAGGCACATCATGCTAACATGCACAAGACACAACCTCGAAGATGCCAACAGCAACGTTTCTCACCCTCCCACGCGAACTCCGCCAAAAAATCCTTCTCTCCGCCGTCAAATCGTCAATCATGCGAGAATGGCGTGTGGCGGCTACAGGCTTTCTCCTGCGAGGCCGCGGAGGCAGACTTGCCAGATCGTTACTCAGATGGGGATATTGGAATGATGATAGTACCGCTGCCTACAACCTTTTGGACACATTGAGGGAACTCGGCGAAAGGGAAATCGACATGGATTTGAATTGGGTGAAGAGGACTCTGGCTGCTGTACGCGGCACAAAGAGCGGGACTTGGAAGTTGAAGAAGTCTAAGAATTGCAGGATTCACGAGGATGGAGTATGTAGAGGATGTGCTCGTCATGTTTCGCCTTACTGATTGATGGAGCGCGGGTATAGCATCACCTATGGCTCGTGATCCATCTATCAATACTGATTGAGTTCTCGACTACACAGACATGTCGATAAGTTTTGTGGAAGTGATGGAGGATTTGGTGGCCACTGGGATTTGAAACGAGTAAGTGTCATAAGAATACATCCAGCAAGTACAATTTTACTTTCTTCCAAATAGTGCTCTTCCACTTTATGTCAGGCATATGCATTGGATACCGCAGAGAAACGAGTGACCACTCGTATTCTAGTCTTTTTGGCTCAGTTTACACGGTATTCTAAATGGGTTCTTGACACTTTACCTCCAGATTTCTTCGATAATGTCACGGGTGTTGGGATATGACTTGAATCAGGTAACTTCCCTTGGTCGCAGACCGTTTTCTTTTCTGTCAAGGCGATGCTCCAGGTTTTGTGTTAAGAAGACTCTGCTCTATGCGCTATCGATATCAGGTAAGACTAAGAGGCGTGAAGTGGACGTGATCGGCTATTCACGTGATCTATATAGGTTTTATAATTTACTCACTTTTATTCCTAGAACTTTCAACACCTATCAACAACATCTATAAAGATGGAGAGGAAACGCTACCAGGAAGCTGCAGAGCCGAAGAAAAGGTAAGCTACTCGGAAGATACCCACAGCGCCCATCTATTAACTATTTCTGGTATTTTAAGTCATCGACCTACGTGCATCACTACTATATTCCCTTGTATTGAACTAACTCGAGGGCCTACGTAATCGATTAGTTAAGTAATACGAACCTATTATGTCCTATTACTTTTAACATAAAACAACCTCCTCTTATGCATTGTTGCTAATTGTGATGAATCACCTAAATATCTCATATTACCGAGACGACTTGTGTTGAACTAACCTATGACCTACGTAATCGATTAGTCAAGTAACACGAACCTATTATATTATATATATCACTTCAACGTAAAACAACCTTTGACTTAGAAACTTATACATAACCTTCTCGTTACTACCAGGTATCTCTCTTTCCCTTGAATCGGATAGGTTGACAACTAACTTTATAGATAGAGACTATGGCCTTACAACTGACAACCTCAGTCAATCAAGCACTAGGAACTAAGAGTGCTTATAAACCAAAGAGCGCGTAAGTATACCGCCAAGTACAGTTTTAAGAAATTTGTCGTTTACTTATCAAATTTGTAGCGCGATAGTTGTAACCACGACGATAATAAGCAAGCCTCCATCCTTATTCTTATCTCTTCCGCGAGAACTTCGTCAATCCATCCTCTACCAAGCTCTAGATGACTCACTGAAGAAATTCTGGATTGAGGGCGAACGCATATTCACATGGGTGAACAGCAGGTTTGACAACCAGAAGTTGTTATATGAAATATTTATCTATCTCACGGATACAGCGCGCAAGACCATGTTGAGCCTGACGTGGGCACTAGCGAATACAGAGAGTGCCGCGGACCTGGAATGGGCTGAACAAACAATTATAAGCAAAGTCGAGAAATACTTGAAGGTCAGCGGAACAGGATTCCCTGTTGAAGGTCAGAAGCTGAAGAAATTTTCATCGCGTGACATGGAATACTCGAATGTGCCATGGTACAAGACCTTGCCCATGGGAAAGAAGCTGGAGCATGCTATCTTCGAGGACGTGGTCGAGGAAACGGAATAAGGCTCGTGATGAACGCTTGAGATTGTTCGAGGTCGATAGCAACAGGGCAAGGTGCTTTGAAACATGGGGGCTGGATTCTATGACCGGCGAGTGATTATGGGAGGTTCTTTGTAGGCCGGAAAGCGAGATGTTGGGATTCTGCGAACCAGGAATTAGTCTCCGAGAAAGTTGATACCAGGGAGTATGGAATGATAAGCTCGTTGGAGTTGGAGGCTTGATGTTCCGCGAGAAGAAAATGACTCACCCCGTCATCAGTTTAAGCTTCCCATAATAATAATTGTCAACAACCCAAGCACCAAGAAAATGGCAAGCATTAAGATCCGACTCCTCTTAGTCCTCCCAATAATGCGTGCGGCGGGTATGCCCACAGCTATAAAGAGAGAGAGTGTCCCGAACAGAAATGACCCGTATGTTGAGTAACTCCTGGCATTTGGCGCAACAACACAAACCAGAGAAGTCGTGAAGGCCAATATCCACCATTTGTCTTTGATCAGCCATCTCTTAAATCCATCCCTGAACTTAAATTTGCTCTCTCGCAGGGGTGATTGATACATCATTGTCCCGCCGTTGAGTTCCTTCTTCATTATAGACCTAATTTGTCTTTCCCGCAGGACGCCCGGAGTCTCACCGTGCTTGCCGAATTCGTTGTTCATAGCAGACGCTAGATTGATGACAGCTTTGTATTCGCCCACAATTTCCGCATCATCGTGATGACGAAGGGCAAGTCTGGCTTTGAGCCACATGATGTAGGTTCCAACAGTCCAGACGAGTAGAACAATCAGAAAGATGAACAGGAACAGGAAAGAAAAACCCCACTTGTACGAGACATCTGGCTGACACTTTCCTTGAGTTGTCGGATCGCCGAGGACGAAAGTCTCATTCTCAGAGCTTGTTGTATAGGTCGCCTGGCTGGGATCATAGAAATGCCGAGTCCCAGATGTGTCGGTCCAGTTGTTGCCGTATATGGCGTAGTTCGAATATCCATTTGCCCACTTTACACTCGGATCGATATATGTTGCTGTTATATTGATGATTGGAGACGGTAGAGTAGAATTAAAGAACGAAGAGTTTTCCTGCTTGAGACCGAAGAATCCGTAATTTGCGGCATCTTGATCACAGTCAGTCAATGCATAACCCAAGTCGAGGTATTACTGACACCTAGACACGTAGCCGCGGAACACACAATCGAAAAGCCTATACCCATCTTGAGAAGCGTTGAAGGGGGGTGGCGCTTCGGAACCGTATCTAAAACCACTAAACTGGCTACACGCCTCGTAATCTAGGAGGATGTAAGCAAAAGGTAAACCGAACATTTGGGGCGACATACTCTTCGGCCGCTTGACAGTGTATGTGTCGTTGAGTGTGAAATTGGTCCAATACGTTGAAATCCGTGCCGGTTTACGGGTCCTCGTCCCATTCTCGTATTTCCAGATTAAAGACGTCTCGGTGGTCACCGTATCGAAGAAAGTGAAGTTCAATCGCGATGCGTCATGTATCACATAATCAACCATGAATAATTTTTGATAATCCATGAGGTTCCCACTACCATCGAAGATGTACGCATGATTATTCGAACTGTACCCACTCAAGGCACTAATCAGGGTGGGAAACAGGATGACGAAGATCGCGCTGAGAATCATCCAAGTCATGGCCCATGAGGATGTCAAGGGTCGGTGTGTCGAAAATTCTCGAATCAGGTCGATAACGCCCGTGAAAGAAATGCCATCTCGCAAGAACAGAGTCTTGTAGGTTCCGTATGATATTGGTGACGTCTCCATTGCCGACGTGATGTATCGCTTGATGGTTTGATAGGAGATGACCGCCAACACTGCCTGTCCTCCTCTACCTGCTACCTGCACCAAGCTGGTTAGCATTCATCGTCCATATTGAACAATGTGTAGACCGCTCACAACGTCGAACGCGATATCAATGAATTTCGCCTGACCAAAGGACAGTTGACCGAATCCCAAGGTGATTTGAAAGAACCCCGATATCTTCCAGATATTGTAGCTTAAAGGATCGGTGCTAAAGCCTCCATCCGGCATGCAGAAGTCATCGAAATCGTTTGCGTACACGCACGCAAACGCTATGCTCACAGCAATGCCTCCGATCCATGCTGTCAACCCCGACCAGAGGAGGAATCGAATCCATCGCACTGCCCGCAGGTCGGCCCATAACTCTCGAGAGCTGGTTTTCCACTCGTGGGTAATGAAATGCCAGATTATTTTCCAAGTTAGCCGCGAGTCCATGGCTGGTTAGCGAAACAACATGAGAAGACTGCTGATGAGAAAAATGCGAGATGGAGACATGGCGGAAGGCAACGCTATGTAAGACATAGAGAAGGTACTCGTAACGAGCAAGTCTCGCGCATGCATTCCAAGCTACGAACTAACAGCACCATGCAATTATACGGGGACGATCGTTGGCTGATATGGATAGAGGGCGTTGCATTCAAGCTCCCGCTTGAGGCTGTGGCTGCTGCACAGAGATCCGCGTCTCATTTTGCCAAACGCCATTAGACTTGTTCAGAAATCGAGGCCACTGAAAGTTCATTGTCTCTGGGAGACCATCGAGAGCCCTAATGTTATATGAGGGAATCGTCTTCCAAGAATCTTTGGCAGTGCCAAATCAGAAAAGTTTCGATGGTGAAGACTGAAAATGTTGAACAGGTGAAGATTTGCAGACGGGACGATCTGAAACGGGGACTACAGCTAGTGTCTTGGCGTCAGCAGCTAAATATAGAAGAACTCGCACGTGACTTGAGACATAATGGCGATAACAACATTGATGTCTTCAATCCTCCAAGAAACATCGAAATCATCGAAATCAGAATTCCAAGAGATTCGTTACTGTCGCAGCGCTTACAAATCTCGTTGCTTTTCCTGATGGCCCTCTCATCTCAAGGTATAAATTCTAAGAAACTGAAGAGATTGTACGAGCAGCCGAATCACGACTTCCAAATTTGCTGCTGCGCATTCGAGCAACCCATCAGCCTTGGTCCATTGGTTTCCACTTATGTCAATATGGGTTCGAAGCGAGACCGACGATGGACCAAAACGAGGCTTGCAGCACATCCCAGACAGACACGGCTTCGTGCCGAGGTGCCACAGAATTTGACGATTTGGAGTCTCCCCATGCTCTCGGGAGATTTGGTCTGGCTTATCGTAAGGCAGACATATCACCAAGCGTCTCAGCCTTCCTTGTGCTACCATCGATTGATTGGCAGCTCAGGTCCCGGCGAACGAGAATCTAAATCACAGCCCAGGCGACTCATCAAATGTCGCGTTTGTGCCAAGGAAGGATTAATATCACGACAGCATGACTTCGAATTAGTACTGGAGCACCATGTATCAATCGAAAATAAATCTGATGGTAAGTGGAACACCGCCAGTATATAACCCGGTTACATTGTCTGTACCAGGCATTTTGTCCAAATATTGACAAGGGGTGAATGGGATGAGTAAGTTTCGGCAGGAGATCTCCTGGCGAAGAAATGTTTTGCCGATTGCTGGAGATTCTGGTATCGTACTATTGGCGATGCGAAGAATTTTTGTATCACTGGAGATCTGCTTGATGGAAATTGTGTTCCTAGTAGGTTGGATGCCTTATTTGTTGGGGGGAGTCGAATTGATAAACGGATTAGGTAATTTGAAGGAGTATGCTTGAGCTTAGGAGTATTCCATACAGAGTTATAGAAAGTCGCGATGTCTATCTGGGCGATGATGACGAACTGAGGTGCCATATATGCGGAATTAGTTTCTACGTGTGACGAGATGGGATTTCCTCAGCGCAAGATTCAACCTGTCTATACTCGAGACTAGATATAGTATTGGAGAAATGTTAACGACCATATCCGTATGTCTGTGAATCTAAACCGTGAACGCGCTTATTTCGTGATGGGTTTGGTGGACTTCGATTTTTTAATGGAAACGGTTTGAGTAGGTACCCACGGAAAACAAAAACGTATCGGGAGGTGACCTCGATGATAGTAACTGTCGTATCGGAACCCTAAGGTGGCAACCAAGGAAAATTACGATTAGATGAAGTCAATCGAGGACCCGACTTTTACTGTGTAGTTTTGACGAGGACGCGACGCGTGAGGAAGCCGAACTCCGTAGCCGAGCTCCTCTCTAATGTCCTTCCCTTCGTATCTTTGACCATTTCTTCCTCTTCAGTACATACGATCATCAAAACAACGATTTCATATCGCAAGGCAAAACCGACATTAATCTCCTCTCTTTTGCTGCGCTGTGGCTCAAGACAGACCCCCCCATTCCTCAGCTCTTTCATAGTATAGCAGTACGAGTATCGGACCCTGTTGAGAAAGTCTTGTTCACCTTCCTTTTCATGCCGATTCAGGAACAAAGAAGGATTCTTCCCTCGGCTTACGATTCTTACGCCATTGCAGAAATGAATTTCAATTGACACCTTCACTTGGGTGACCGATGTTCGGCGTTGTTGAAAGTCCAGTCGTTCTTAACAGCTGAGAGCGTAGCAATTGTGTGGATTCCTCGTGCAATACCTCGGCCTGGGCATGTAACAGGGGTCCGCAGTCTCTACACGAAAGAGACACATAGTTCTTTCGAATAATAATATTAAATAGATATTAATATAAAGTAGTTACTTTATTTTATTTATTTCATTTCACGTGTACACGAAAGCCGAATTAATACTAATTAGTAGTTATAAGGCGACTATAGATTAGTAAGAAACGACTCTAGCGTACGATATCCCTAATTATTAGGAACTAATTATATAATAATAACCTTTAGCGTACGATATCCCTAATTATTAGGAACTAATCGTATAATCGATAAGCCCTTCGTATAAACTATATTAGTATAAGGATAAGGGCTAGGGGCCTACCTAGCTAGTAGCCCGGCGCTAGAATCGTTAAAAGCTAAACTAGTCGAAGAAAGCCTAAAAAAGTAAGGTAAGTAGCTAGTAATCTAAGAAGAAGGTCCTAAACCGCTAAAACTACCGATAATCGACGAAATCCGATATAATACTAGACTTACTACTCGTATAATTAAAGGGTATATTCTCCTCGAATCCTAGTACTATACACCGGACTTAATAAAAGGGCCGGACGAAAAGGTCTTAATAACGTATTTTATACGCAAACTCGTAGAATTTAGAGGAGAAGGATACTTAAAAAGAACTCTCCTATCGTCTCTACGAGACGATTTTAGAGGATAGACGTACTATTAATTTAGATTAGTTAATTTAATAGTCGTACGATAAATATTAAGCCTTTACGAAGAAAGAAGAATCCCGGTTCTAGAACGAGGGAGTACTTTAAAAAGGTTATAAGCCGTACTTAAAGAAGATATCCTACTAACGCCGTTAGTATATTCCGAGATATTATACGTCTTATACGAAGCCTTAAATACCTCGTAGGTAGTACTAGCGGTACTAGTTAAGGATCTAGCTAACTTTAAGATAGAGCTAATCCCTAACTTTCGTACTAATCTAATTAATCTCTATCCGGCGAACTTTAAGTTTTACCTAGATCTCCTACCGTACCTAATATACTAGAATATATCTAGCTACTAGTAGGAACCTAGGACCTAGTCTTAAGTAGACTTCGCGCGAACCTAGTCTTAACTAGACTTCGTGCGAAATAGCTAGCTAAGATAACCCTCGAGATAGCCGTAGAGATCTTAATTATAGTAGCCTTAATTCGGATAAGGAGGGTAAGGAGGAGGAGGAGGTAGACCGCTAAATCCTTATAATAGCGGGTTCGTACGAGATCTAGATAGGAACTAGGGAAGAGAAGGGAGATTATATAATAAGGGTCGAGGCGGAGGTAATAGGCTACTAGGGCTACTAGGACTACCGCTAGGAGGTAATCTAGAGGACCCCTAGGACCTAGGATATCTATCGGACGAACTAGGATTAACCCCGATTACCTCTTATACGATTATTAACTTCTAGAAAATATAGCGAAAAGAAGACAACTTTACGGGTAAACCGTACGACCTATTCGATAAAAAAGTCAGGCTATTCTAATACTAATACGGCCGACTTAGAATTACCCCTAGCTAATATTATTTTATCTTTTAAGATATCCTAAGCGGTCGCGCGAGAGACTTCTACCTTAATTATATCCTCTCGGACTTACTATAGATATTAATCTATTAGTCTATATTCGTATGATTTAATATAAGGGAGAACTATTCTCTCTACTATACCGAGTAGATAATAATAAGTTAGTCCTAAGTCCTAAAAGAAAATCCCGGTAAGATATACCTAGAAATCCTCTAGATTATACTAGACAAATTCGAGCGGATTTAGAGAGCGTTAGGTATAGCTTTTAGAGATCCTACGTACCTAATTACCGTAGTTATTAAAGCCTATAAAGGCGTACGAGAACTTAAGAGCGCTTTTCTCCGCCCGATTATATCGTACGAAGCTCTTTAAGTAGACCTTAAATTAGCTCTCTAGCTTTATCTTAACCGTAAAGGATCGTATAAAACCTACCTCTAAGAATAAGACTCGGACGAAGCTAACGTTAACTTTATTAATAGAAAGTTCTATAATAATAAGCTACGCTATCTGGCTAAGATCCCTACCGGAAGAAGCCTACCTTTTAGAAAGCCTTAGACACGCCTATAAACGAATTCGTACGAGAAGCGAGAATTTAAACTATATAAATATATTAAGGAGGGCTCCGGCTGTTAGGTATATAGTAAGAAAGACTATATCCCGTATAATTATACCGAAGAAGAGAGAGCTAGAGTTAAACGTCAATTCTTTATATACGTAGACGAGTAAGATAAGGAGGAGCCGGACGATAAGATATATCTCTAAATTATCAACTTATACGAAGGTTCGTACGAATAGGAAGAAGAAAGAGGCGAGTAAGCTACCGCGTATCTTACCTTAGTTACTTTCTACTATCGCGCGATAGGAGAGGATATCTATAGCTAAACTAAACTAGAGAATATAGCCGAGTAGTTTACCCTTATAGACTATTATACTACTATATACTAGGGGGAACTTTAGGATATAGGCGCCGCACGATTCTCTATAGTTAGTAAATACTAAGCTAAGGTATTTCTCCGTAAGAATCCTCGCGCGAAGGTAGACTAGATACTAGGTAGCGTAAATATCTTATTTAGCTTAAACGTATCTACCGCTACTATCGGGATAATAGAAATAGAGAACTAGTTTAGACGAGTTACCTATTACGTCCTAAATACTAGGACTCTATTCCTACTTTCTTTATACGATACTGATAGGCTCGGCGCCTACTTTAATAATATAGAAAACGTTATCGTGCGAAGAGACGGGACCTATCTCCTAGTTATATAGAAATAGGGATATCTATTCTTTAATATCAGCGCTATAGATATAGCTTTTCTAACAGAAACCGAGTTAAGAAGAATTTACCGCCGTTTTAGGTATCTAGTAACGGAGAGGCTATATAAACTTCTCTATCGTACGGGACACGAAGACGTTAAGAGTACGATTCTAGACGAAATTAAGAAAGTTTATAAGGAATATCAATCGTACGATCAAGCTCTAAGAAGATTTAAGTTTAAGATTAAAGACGACTATTATTTCAACTACGAAATTATTATTAATATAATATATCTAGATAGTAATCAGTCTATTCTACACGTTATAGATATAGCTATATTATTCTAAGCCGCTAAGTTCTTGAAGTTAATATCCGCGCGAGATACCTAGGATGTATTATACGACTACTAGATTAACGTCTACTAAGGGCTACTAGACTACGTTGTGCACGACCTAGGAACTAACTTTAACGCGTAAGAATTCTAAAATTAAGCTAAGATCTTAGGAGTCTCGTGTAAAGAGATACTAGTTAAAGCTTATTACGCTTTAGGGAAAGTAGAGAAATACTATAGACCCCTAAGAAGGGCGTACGAAATCATTTCTAGCGAAATTAGGGATCGTACGAGTAAAGAAATAATCCTCTAAATAGCCGTTAAAGCTATAAATAATATAGCTAGACCGGACGGTATTATCTTAACCCTTTTTATCTTTAGCGCGTATCCTAGAATCAACTAGGACTTACCGCTATTATAAGAAATTATAGAACGAGCTAAAGCCGTATAAACGGTAATAAAGGAGCTCTATAAGATTTTCACGCGAAGAGATATCTTACGCGTAATTAACTCTAGGGTAGGGCTAATCCTTTCGTATATTCTCTCTCTTCTAATTAGGAGTAAGGTTATAGTCTAGAGAGAGAAAAAGGGATAGAAAGGGCCGTACTATCTAGAAGCCGTCTAAGGTAATAATATAGTAGTTTCTCTACTAAGCGGACTAACTAAGTTTCGCGCGACGCAGGTTAAGCTATTCTTTAAGGACGTAGAGGAAACGCCTTAATCGTACGAGGTATAGTTAGATTTAGACTCCGACTTAGAAATTATAGCCCTATTATAACTAGGAGATCGCGCGACTACTCTATCGCTATTATAAGATCGCGCGATAAGCTTAAACTAGGGAGAAGAAGAAGAAGAGATTCGTACGAGTAGGAGGGCACGCCGACTTCTAAAATACCTCTAAGGAGACGACGTAGAACTCTATATAGTCTAAGGGAAACTAGTTACTAAGGATAAAATCGCGCGAGTTATTAGATCATTCCTTAGTAAGAAAGAATAATCTAATATAGAACTCGCTATTTAACTAAGAAAAGATAGTATTATTATAACTCCTAGACCACCGTACGAAGGCTCCTAAATAATAGAGATCGATAACTTAATTAATAGAGATATCTTCGAATTCGTCTTATACGATCCCGTAATCTATACGGATCTTTTTAGCACTAGAATAGTTAATAAGATTAAAGGGAAAGGGATAAGTCCGTACGAGAAGTCTAGACTTATCGTGTAAGGCTATAATAATAAAGGTAAGAAAGTAATTCTTACCTAGTTACCGACGATCTAGCGAATAAGCTAAAGGTTTATTCTTATCTTAGGCCTAACTTTAATAGTCCTTATTAACGCACGAGGAGAACTACGGGATATTACGTAGGTATATATCTAATCTAAAGACTATCTCTAGAGAAAGATCTTCGCGCGACTACCGAAACAGATTATATACCGGTTTCTAAAGGGGATAATTATATATATTAAAAGAGCTCTCTATAGCCTTACGGAATCCGGATTATATTAGTTTAAAACTTACTATACGTACTATATTAAGAAGCTTGATATAAGAGTCTTATCGTACGATCTATACCTTTTGTTCACGACCTCCGGCCGAGATGTTTTTATAATTATAGGACTCTAAATAGACGATATATTTAGCTTTATAACAGACGTATTCTCTATTAAAGAGGAGGCAGAACTAACTAAAGTAGGGTTTCGCGCGAAAGGAAAGATAACCCTCGCGTAAGACTAACTAGTTAAATTTAATAGAGCCCGCATCCGGCTAGATAATAGAGATATTATTATAGAGTAGAAAGGATAGGCCGACCGTCTCTAAATTATTAACCCTTACGCGAAAGATACCTAATAGTAATACGTCGAGTAGAGAGTAAGAGGGGTATATATTATAGTAATATACTAGCTAGAAGCTACGTACGACCTCTTAATAGCCGCGTAAATCCGAGATCCTAATAAAAAAGAGATTAAGTAACTAAACGTACGAATCTAATAGCAGATTAAGAATAAGATAAGAGGGCTAAGGTATATCCCGTTAGACTTTATACGATACAAACTCTTTATCTTTACGGATAGATCTTTCGTAAATAATAAAGACTTAACCTCTTAGCTAGGTTTTATAATTATTCTTACGCAAGAGACCTCTCGTACGGATACGGATTTCGAGATTAAGGGTAATATTATTTACTAGAGCTCGACTAAATATAAAAGAGTTATACGGAGTATACTTAGGAGCGAGCTCTACGGAATAGTAGTAGGTTTTAATAGCGCTATTACTATTTATACGATACTCTAATAGGTTATAGAATACCTTAGACTACTAGTAATCCCGCTCGTTATCTATACGGACTCTAAATCCCTCTATAACTATCTTATACGACTAGGAACAACTAACGAAAAGAGACTTATAATCGATATTATAGCTATTCGCGAATCGTACGAAAATAGAGAGATCTTATATCTTCGCCGTATTAATAGAAGGGATAATCCGGCCGACCTATTTATAAAAAGTAAGCCTAATAACGCTCTAGAAAAGCTAATCTTAATAAATAAGCTACTCGTACGAGTAGAGGCTTTTATAGACCGATCTAAAGATACCGAAATACTTTCGTAGTATATTCGTATAATTTCCTTATAACTCTCATTTTTCTAGATCTTATTTTATTTTACTGTTTTTTTTCGCTTACTTTATACAGAAAGTTTTCATTTTTTTAAAGAATAGTAAGGGGAATTATATCTTTACTTATATTTAGATTATATTTAGATCTCTTTTATATTCGTACGATAGCTATCTCTTATATAGACTTCTACCGTATAAATAAAAATCCTTATTATCTAGTATTTATTATCCAGTATTCTCGTACGAAGAGTTTAAGGAACCTACGACCTATCTAAACTACTATTAAGACCTATACTTATAACGGGCTCCGTAGGACTAATATATATAATAAGCGTAAGCTAAACTAGTATAGTTAGTAATTATACGACAACTAAGGAAGTTAGAAGTTAGAATTAAGTTAAGTTTAGAGGCCGTAGTAGTTATAGTTTAGGGGAATATAAAAGAGAAAGATAAGTCTTAGTTAGAGCTTATTAAATATTAACTACGGGTATAATATAGACCCGTAGCTTTAAGAAAGCTAATTATACGACTCTACCGGGTGTCCTATAGGTTATAAAAGTCAGAACACTAAATAATCTACGGCTATATATAGGTAATAGGATAGCCTCGCGCGAATATACTATTATAATTAGCTAGGTTGGAATGTTTTCGCGCGAATATAGCTAGATAAGGCATTATAGTTATTACTAGAGAAAGAAGGGTAACTACGGAGGAATACTATAATCTTATATATTATAAGTATATTTTCAGCGGGTTCTTACCTATTTAAAAAATACCTCTAGTATAGATTCCTCGTATAATACCTCGGCCTAGGCATATAACAGGGGTCCGTAGTCTCTACACGAAAGAGATATATAGTTCTTTCGAATAACAACATCAAATAGACATCAATACAAAGCAGTTACTTCATTTCATTCATTTCATTTCACGTGTACACGAAAGCCGAATCAACAAATTGGTAGGCAAAAAACGACAACGTAGAGGACGGAGGTAAGAATGAAGTAGAGCTCGCGAGATGCAATTCAGGGTTCTTTATCGCCCTAGAGGGCATTGAAGGAGAGCTCACAATTTCAAAGCATTTTCCGATTGAGGTCATCAATTATTCTTCGATCTCTAAGAATTCTAGTAACGTCGACGTAGCATGAAAAGGGCGTAATATAGAAAAAAAAGGTTACCTAGATTTGACTAGGCTTCCGGGTAATTGGGATGACTCATGCTATAACATCAACACTATCACTATAAGTCACGATTTTTCATACGTCTGCACTCTGCTCTCAACAACAAAGATTCATTCAATTCCGATACCAGAGTGACAACCGTCCATAAGTCTCACAATGGTCGACTTTCTGGAATTGCCCGGCGAGGTATGAAACACTTGAGACCTTTTCCTGCGCTCTACTGATTCATATCACAGCTCCGAAATAAAATCTACCGCTACTGCTTTGTCTTGATAAACGAGAGCTGTGTCAAGGTCTTGGTGCCACATGTCCGAAAGAGCGACAAATTCTCCCGAATGACTATCGGTCCATTGGACGTCACTTCCCAGCTCTTGGCCGTTTGCAGACAAGTCTACTTGGAAGCGATGCCCATTCTCTACTCCGAAAACCAGTTTCGCTTCGTAGAATTACAGGACTTCACACGTTTCCGACAAGTCATTGGCGAGAAGTCTGCAGCTTGTGTCACCAACATCATCATTGCTGTATATTGGCAACACATCGGTCCCAAGAGGCTCAATAGTACAATCTACGATTCATTTCCGGGTCTCAAAAAACTTTGCCTCCAAAGACGGTATCGGTACTATGATACCCTTCCAAGAAGCAGCGAACTGCAACCTGGTACCATTGTCTCGGCGAACTGGTTTTGTAGGTTAGACTCGAACTGCATGCCAGACATGGATCGAGTCACGGCGAATTGGCTCCTCGAAAAAGGTTTGGAGGTCATGATGAAGGTTTTGTTTTGTGGACTTAGAAACGGAGTAAGTTCCTGAACCACAAAGCATGCAATACCGACGTCACTAACAGACTTTAGGACCACAGTACGAATAGCAACCACTGCTTCCGCCTGATACCGACTCCAAAGACCAGCGAGCTCAACTCTAGTCAGATCGGACAGAACTATGACCTGGAGTTCGTCATGTCAGAGCCGATCTTGTAAGCTTGAGCAAGGTAGTTTGCGATAAAGGGAAGAAGGCGGTCGGTATTAGCCACTGAAAAAAATACGAAAACGAGGAAGAAAGCAACAAAGCTCAGAAAAGCTTCAAGGAATCTCTCCCCTGGGTACAACTATGATCTGCTAGCGGAGGGTATGATACAAGAAAAGGGCGAAACGGCTGTCCAATGGATTTTGCATTATATGATAAACAAATCGGTCGAGGAAATCATGGCAAACTGGTATCAGGCTGGCAGTAGCTCAAGTGTGTCGAGTCACTACATCACAATCATCAAATCGACATCTCTGTGACCTTGCTTCTCTGAAAATGAGCGTTTCGTGACCGGTATTCATCGTGATTGTACAAAGCTATACTTAAAGCCTGGCACTGTATATATCCCCCTGATTCAAAACGGTGATTCGCCGGAACGGAAATAGGGATGATTGAAACAGCTTGATTGATATGTCATGCACAATACTCGACGGATAATGAATTGTATAGATCAGTCAAAGATCGGGTCAACGTTTGATGGATAACCTGTGATAACAAGATGACGGAAAGAGGAATTGTCCGGTGAGGGTTGGAAATAGAAATGGGGGCGCGGAAGTC
This sequence comes from Venturia pyrina ICMP 11032, assembly GCA_000738655.1. Classification (NCBI taxonomy): domain Eukaryota; kingdom Fungi; phylum Ascomycota; class Dothideomycetes; order Venturiales; family Venturiaceae; genus Venturia; species Venturia pyrina. The sequence continues at coordinate 60,617 of JEMP01000093.1, read as the reverse complement.
TTTGACTCACGCGCGGTAACTTTGTTTCGTGATGGCAGATCTCATTCCAGTCTATGTACAAGGTGAGGACATTAGGTATGGACACTATTTCTCTTCAGGTGGGGAAAACGCTAACAAGTCTTGTCTATCAGGCGCCACAATACTTCCACATCACAAAGCCTTTTTCGCGACGAAGGTATTGATGTCAAACCTCAGATAAACCTTCTCTTTCTTCGTCATCTCTTGCAGTTGCGCGTGCCACTCACGAAGCTCCTCCATGCTTCTGAAACCTTTGGGGGTGCCCACGTAAACCCCCGCGATCGCTCTGAATGCGCCGATGAACATTCTGGTATTAGCCTGTCGGTCCTCTGGAGCGCAATCCGTACTCGTATTGTCCTGTCGAACCTCTACTGCACCAACTTCCTTCAAGACCCCGGCAAGATTTCTTCTAGCCCATGCCATAGTCGAACTCGCTGTCTCAGCATTTGCCCATGGACCCATCTTTTGCATGCCCTCGGCTAAAAGCGCAGAGAATTCGGGGTCGCCGCCTGGGACAGCACAGAGTACAGTAGCACTTTGGTCCAACGTGCCCTCGATCCACTGCAAGTAACCCCCAGGTTTGAGTAGAGCCATACTACTTCGAGCGATGTCGTGCCAGTCTTTCTCATGTTCCATAGCCGGAGTGACAAGTCGAAGAGTGAGGATATCAAATTTGCCGTGGATTTCCTCAGGGAACCCTTGTTTGGCATTACTCAGATGCAGTGTAATATTCCCTGCCAGCTTATCAGCCGGAGGAAATTGGTCCGCAGAGATATCGAATCCGTGCAGTTCTATCGATGGATCTTTGAGTTGTTCGGCCAAATCCCTCAGAAACACTGCTGTTCCTGTGGCTACGTCTGCAATTTTGTAGCCCGAGGCCAGTTGCTGGGAGATGTTTGGGTGAAGGAGATACCCGAGAGATCTTTTTTTGTCAGTGACGTACCAATTGATAGGAGAAGAATTCCCTCACTTGGTCATCATATGATGTTGCAATTCCAGCCTCGCTGATTCTTCCTGGTCTCGCAGCATTCGAGAAGCATAAGAATCATCACCCATCTTGCTAGTGGGAATGACGCGCTCATTGGAGTCCGACGACATATTGAGTAGTGTCATGTCGTAGAATTGAGAGGTTGCGGATGAGGAGCAATTGCTAGCTGAGATATCGCAGGAACAGAGAAATAATGATAGTAAACAGAGACAATTGTTATTAGAACGGCAAATTTCGAACATCGACCACTCGCCATCCTCGTCGAACAAGCGCGATTGCGGAATCTAGCTATAAAAATAGACCTGAAGACGTAACGTCCAGAGGCCAAACCTTGTTATAGCTAGACTCAAGTATCACATTGACTACCTTCAAGGATGGCGGGTGCTCGACATCAGCCGCTATACTGTGTAGAACAAGAGACGAGAAGATCCTCTATGCTGCCGGTTTCCGAACACTCCGAACTTCACGATTCAGATTTTCTTCAATCATCGCGCCTATCATCCAAAGCCTCCAAGAAGCTCCGCCTCGACTTCATCTGCCTCTAGGGCACTGCTACATTGGTAGATTTGAACTCAACCTCAGCGTGCGCGGAAAAACAGGCGTCCAGAAGCGGATCCTGGCCAGCCAAAGTAATTTTAACGTAGTGGCCCTTGTTTCCAGAGCTCGTAGAATGCGGAAATATCACTGGGATCTTCGGAGACGAAAGGTACTGGTTCATTCTGATGATAGCGAAGATGTGGATCGATAACTGGTTAATCATTTGATAGTTCAAATTGGCCGAATACTCCCAGGCTGCGAATCTGGAGCCATATCCGAGAAGTAAAGTGAGATGCGTATCTCCCAGGGCCTTATAATTTGATTCTCTCTGGCGTAGAACTGATAGCGTCGAGCTCGAAAGCTGCCACTGTTCTCTTCGTTTGTAGTGGAAAGGGAGAAACGAGCTGATAAACGATGGATACTCCAAAGGAACCCGAGAAGACAAGGATTGTTGAAAGAGATGGAGCAGCTGGGAGAAAATCTCGAAAATGCAGTTGCTAGTAGCAGGATCTAGCAACGTGACATGTAGTTTAAACTGTTCAGACTCATTTCATCGTAGTATTATCTCTGAATGAACAATATGTCGTCGATAGTTGAGTTTTTCTAAGCAAAAGTTGCGAAAGTGGTTTTATTAAAAAGATCACATGTCGCGCGAAATTGCGTCCATCTGTCAATCAAATTAAACTCCTCTTCTTCTTTCCCCAAACTTCATCATAATTATCATCATGATCATCTTCCATCTCACAGGATCTTTGTACCTTCCATTATGCGCTTGAAATAGAGCAGCAGGGCAGCTCTTACTCAATCCCTTCCTCCTCATGTGTAGACTGCAAAGCGGTCATCCCTTGCTTCGTTGTTGAGGTACGATAATTCTCTGGGAAGTTTCGATTTAAAATCACACCTCTTAAGGAACTAGGTGGTATCAGTATTTTGCGGGAGTCACTTTGATCAAAGTATACGGTGGACGACAATGACGACAATGACGACAATAACGACTTTTGATCAAGATTCACCAATAGCTGCGACTATCCTGGACTACTGACACTATGATGCAGACAGTGGTCTTTAGATTGATCCTCGCTTTTCGTTGAGACCTCCTAAAAGTTTACAGCCTTGGACAACACCGGGAATCTGGGTAGGTCTATTTCGCAACAGGCTGCTCTCACTCGGTGCCTCACGACCTGCATGGTCCCGAAGACACCGCTGGCTATGACGTCTCTCAGGTCGAGAATAAGAGCGATGGGCACCTAGGATTTTAATTGTTGAGATTCGCCAAAAATCCGCCGCCGTCAATTTTCAGATGAAAATGCCCATTCGGATCTGAGGTGTTGTCGAGGGGCAGAGATTTGGTGTTCCCAAGGTGCCCTTAAGACTGCATCCTCCCATGTCTCAGCTCGTGTCCTTTGTTGCTTCTTCCTCCTATCTTGGCCCTTCCCGCCATTTTCACACTCGCTCTTATCAGACTTGAGCGGACTTACGTAGCATGAGGACTCGCCTTTCTGAACGAAAGTTTCTTTGAGTTTGGTTTGAATCATTTTTTCAAATTTCAGACTTCTGGACTTTCGTTTCAGACTTGTCAGCTCTTGCGCCATGTTAAACCATTTGCTCAGATTATCCTCCCACTCTAGATCGCGTAGTTTTCCTTGACTGTCGGCTCCGAACTGTCTGCTTCATTCCTTCCAGCTAGGGAATGAAGCACACTTAGAAGACGTACCTGGTGACTTATACAACATCCCATGATCTGTTGTTGCTCGTCAATAAATACAAGGAACATGATGGAAATTCCGGTTATTTCGACCGCCAAAGTGCAGTGATTCTAAAGATGGTGGCAAACAAGCAGAGGCGAGAGAATTGAGGAAACACGAGCATACCGAAGTTGACCGAGAGACGTAGGCCAAGAAAATAATGCAAATTGATAAAAAGATAAAAATGGTTGGCTGTATACTGTCAAGTATGGGTTCAATTTGAGATAGTCAACAACGGCATACTCGCTCTCGGAGTGCAAGGACACAGATACTGGAGTACCCGAGTCGTTTATACTGCTTACGACAGCTGCAAACTACGAGTACGACGTGGGTATAAGCACCATGAAACATGATACATTCAATGACGATGAACTAGACAACACTTGAGCAGGATTGGAGACGGCCGTAGAACTTTGAATTGACGGACAAACGATAATAGCCTATGGAATTCCCTAGCTTTACCCCGGATTCCCTTCCTCCGTTCAATTCAATATACTCGGGGCGCCGATTCGAAAGCTTCAACTCTAAATCGCTCGCTTCTTTCGGTTAGCTTGGTTTTGCCCCCATTGGGATTCTTTATCGAACTGAGATCGGTTACATTTAGCGCATGCCTGAAAATGGCACATATAATAGTAGCGGACCTGCACGTTATCATCACTTGTCCATCTACAATTTCCGCTTCGATCAACTTCAAGAAAGAAATATGAGGCTTGTTTACTTCGTCTTGCCCCTCGTGGCCAATGGCGCAGTCGTGCAATTAGGTAAGCAGGTCTCTTTTGGCATTCCGAACACGAGATTGACCTTTTTCTAGCGGAGCGTCAAGCCCCAGCAGTAGGTGGTAGCTTAGCATCGCTTGCTACCCCAGGCGCATTAGCTCTCGCATCCACCATGTTGCCCAAGAAAAGAGCCATGAAGATCGAAGAGATACCAGCCAAGACCGAATACCCAGGTGCAAAGCGAATAAAATTAGTATACGGTCCATACGTCCTAAGAGCCGCCAATGTGAGTATAAAACTCCAGAACTCCCAGCTCCCAACTAAATCAACGATATGTAGGCCACGAAAAAAGTTGGCAACGGCATGAGCATGGACAAAGGTGGAACAGGATACCAATACATGGTCGACGACGATTTCCCACGCGACATCACCGTCCTCGAAACAGCCAGCAGACTCCAAGACGAAACCTTCAAGCGCGCAGACACAAAAGACGGTATCTACAACCACCACAACGTCTTCATGGATTTCGCACCCCCACCCGCCTCAGCACTCGCCTGCTCCAACGGCCAAAAACCCGCCGGTCAAATCCCCATGTCCGTCCTCATGGCTGGCGCAACAGAAGATGGTAAATTATCTTATGCCGCTCTACCTGGCTCCAGCATAAAATCGGGCTACTATCTTTCCAAGGATAGAAAAATACTCAATATGATTGATGTCATTAATTATAATGATGTTGAGCGAACTGTCTATGTGGAAGCGGAAATGGAATTCTTAGCTGGGAGACAGGAGGGATTTCTTGAGACGAGGCAGGAGAGGGTCGATCCGGGGCTTTGTGGGGGACCGAATGGGGCGTATATCCATGCGCCTAAGGGACAGACGAAATTCTCGGTGAATAGTACGAATATTGTTGTTGCGAGGGATGGGTTTCTTGTTAATCAACGAGGTGAGTTGGTTGGAATCCCTCAGTTCTCTCGTTTACTTGCTATTGATCGTTTTTCTCTTTTACTAATGCTCCTTTCCAGGCCACGTACACGACGGCGGCATCGACGTTATCCTCCAGGTAAACGGCAAAACCATCTGTGACTCCAAAGCCACTTATGGAGGCGAAGGCGCCACCGCCAAGACGGCAGATGGGAAAATATGGGAAACCATTTCCAGTACTTCGACTTGTTTGGAACCTATTAAGGTTTCAAAAGGTGATAAATTGTTTATGGAAGCTCATTATGATCTGGATTTACATCCTAGGTAAGTGTATCCCTCGTTTCTTTGTTGTGATGTGTGGTGGATACTGACATTTTCGTAGCCGCCAGCAAGGTGGACATGCTTCCATGGGTGGTGGTATGAAGCGATGGGCGGATGTTTTTTATGATGGTGGTGGAGCTGCTGAGCAGATGGCGTTGATGGTTACACATTTTGCATACGCTGACTAATAAGCAAGTACAATTCAATATCCTTAAAGACACTGCACTTTGGATTGATTAACTGAATATATTTCGCCATCCAAACCTTTGGCTCTGTCCATTGACCATATCGATACATTAGGAGTACAATCGACTCTGACGCCAGCGATGAAAAAAGCATCTCCAAGGTCCAATCTCCAGCTTAATAATTACATCTGAACCTGTCGCGCAGAAAGACCACACCAAAAGAACCAACTCCAATCCCAAGTATAAAATATTATACAAATTAGACGCTCGGAGAGACAACAGCAGGAGTAGGCACAATATATCCATTTGCAGCAGCAGTAGCTGCAACATTATTACGCCTACCAGGCCACATGGGCCACCCAGATGGTCGTTCACCGTTTGGTCCCACAGGAAATCCCGGTAGTCCTCCCGCTCCCCCAAGAGCTCCACCGCTTGGTGTTGCGGGAGCAGCATTGAGTGGGAGGTTGGCGCCTGGGAAGTTATCCCTTGGTGGGGGGAGAGCTGATGTACAATCGACGAGACCGTTGGCTGGGACACCGAGGAGCATCAGTCGTGAGAAAGTGTCAGCGAAGGCTTTGTTCCAATTACTATCATCATTTGTTAGCTATGGAATCTGTTGGAAAGAGCATAAGAGATTACGTACGCTTGTTGACCGACGAATGATTTGAAGGTTGGTCCTGAGCGGGGATCGGTCGCGATGTTGATATCGGACTGGAAGGTGAAGACGGAAGGATTTTTGACTGTGGTGTCCGCGTAGTAATCGACATCCCAGATACCAGGTGTTCGATCCTGAGCTTGACCCGCTCGGTTGGGATCGACGAAGAATTGTTGCGCTGATGAGTGAGCACCAATGAGTGCGGCGACATCTGGAGCACTGAACCCCTTATCGGCGAAGAGACCAATGATTGAATCTGCGCTCTGTGTCGCATTTCCTGGCAGCAAGCTTTCGTTGGGCGCCGCGATCGCACTGTCGACTCTTCCGATCAACGTTTTCACGGTTGGACCCAAGGGACAGGAGACAGTTGCGTGTGCACCAGCGAAGGCGATCATATCAGCAACACCGACACCAGATGATTTCGCCAAAGCCAGCAATTTGACGCTAATCTCCTGAAGACCTCTGTTCTCCACGCGAGCATTCTCCTCTGCTGAAAGGAAGAGTGATCCGTCGCAACCACCTCGTGGTCCTTGTGCTTGATTCCAAGTACCGCAGTCGTGAAATGTGGCGCGAACCGCTGTTCGAGCATCGTGGTTGCACTGTCCATCGGCCGCCACGAACATCGTCGTGAGTGCCTTGGATATCTGAGTCCAGACGGGTGGGCATACTCCTCCAGCATCTGCTGCGCGGGGTAAGACTGAAGCTTCAGATACTGTAGCGGCAAAGGCCACGGCCAGCGTGGATGATACTCTCATAGTGAAGATTGAAAGGCAAGGAAGGCGAGGAAAAGTTGAAAGTTTGGTGAAGGAAAGTATTAGTGACTGTTCAGCTGGTGAAGCAAATGAAAGAATGAAAACTGAATAGAAACTGCTGTGAGCGACTGAATAGACTTGAATGATGATTTGAGAAAGTCTTGGGAGTAACGCATGCTTCTTAACTTATCGGAGGCCTAATCTTACTTGAGATGAGACCTGTGAGCTCGCTGTAACTCGACAACATGTTTGACTCCAAAGAGTCTCGTGCTCAAGCTTGAATTGTCGAGTTGACATGTTTGCCTCTCTTCTCTGATAGAGTGAGAAGTTTTGATACCGTTTCGAGGACCTCGGGTCGAGTCAACACCATCAGACAAGAGTAGTCGCCGGAACAGGCAGTATCTACCATACTACCAGCTTCGATACCAGTATATGCGGAAGTATTGGCCGAGTGTTTAGACACTTCCTTTCTGATACCAAGATTGTTTGTAGAACTAAGGAAGAAGTCGGGTGTGAAGGAGCGGAAAGACTGACCCCGTGGAGTTTCGGATCTGTTCACAGTGGAGAATATCACCCGGCCCGGGCGATATCAGACATCTCATTGCACCCACAGTGTCTCCAGAAGAACAGCCCACGGTATGTCGCTGTTGTTTGGGTAATTTTTCTGGAAGAACTTGGCGGAAATGAAAGGGCAAATGTTGCCTTCGAGAAACCTTATGTTTCTCAGGCAGACAATTTCTACCAACCAGATTTCTCCCATTAGAGGGAGTAGAGAACGCCACATGTGGCACCACCCTTAGGTGAGTGCGGGATTGCGTTTCACTTCGCCACCTTGCCGCCAAGGGGCTTCCTCAGGAACGATTGAAGGTACGACAGGTCTTATTATAGAAGCAATGAGTGGAGAAGGCCTCGTGGGTCATCTGCAAGATTTCCGCGAGATCCGGAAATCATGTATCGAGATTTAGGAGTAGTTCGTGTCGTATAGAATGAGCGGATGCAGAACTCGGGCTCTCGGGCTTTGGAAAGCTTGAATTAAAGTCGCGCAAGTGCACTGGCAAATGTCAACTGTCAAGTGTAATCGTATGTAGCAGAACAGGCACTCGGCCATGACGCGCGTGCAAATGAGCTGGGTGAAGGCGACTGTGAAGAGGTGGGAGAAAAGGAGATGGTTTCGACCAGGTTTCCAAAACAAATCTCGCGACGCGCTTGGATCACTCATAACACGGGACACATGACGAAAGAACAATCTACTTGGAGTTCGAGTACACGAAGGAAACATTAAGAAGAGGGAACATAGATGTCAAGAATCATCTTTTGCAATTGTGATCCTGGATCGACGATGTCCATGATTTTTCTATTTACAGGAGACCAGTCAGGTGATCCGTCCTAAATAGGAAATGATCTTTGAAAAGGTCTCCTGAATCGCCACTTTGCTCTTTCCATGGTTCAGCCACCATCCTCTACCATTCTACAGATCAAACCTCTCCACTCTTCATCTCATCAACGAAAGCCTGGTTCGCTGCTTCACGATACATTCCGCTTTCCTCCTGCGACGGCAACTGATGCATCCTAGCGCTAATCCTCAGCAGAGTCTCGCCCACCTTCGGCTGGAAATGAGGGTCTTTCGTCCAAAGCAAAGTCCTGCGCTGACTTCCATGTCTCATCCTGAGGGCGCTCATAACATGGTCAATACCGAGAACAAGTACCGAAGCAGGATATCTCGACCAATACGTGCATCGACGAAACCTTCGAGCATTCTGAAGACCACGCATAGCATCTGCATAATTCTCAGTGGAAAGATGAGACTGCAAACACCACTCAATCAGGAGATAAATCATCCCGATACCCATTAGCGAGCAGGAGATTGTCGTACCAATGATCCAATATCGACCGACGAGAGAGCTGTTCGAGTAGTCCCATTGCGTGAAATCGAGGAAGCCGGCTCCGGAGCCCCACATTCTTGTCTTGCACACGCAATTGTTGAAGGCTCCCAATGCCTGAGACATAATCAAATACACAAGCCAGATTGTGTTGACCATCTCTACAGGCGTTAAAAAATAGCGTTCGACGTAATGGCGCAGAGTTAGCTGTTCTATCGCCAGAAAGTGGCGTGTAAAAACTTCTTCAACTTTCCTGGATTTAACTCGACGGGTCTCCAGGGGTAGCAGGCTGATTGGTAGAGTGAGAAACTTGACCATAAGTCTCTCAACCATCCACAGGAACTGCGTAAACCATGACTTGGACGTCGATTCGGCTGGTGTAAATTGCACTTCATTTCCAGCCTGCAACTCGGAGAACATTTCACCTTGTCGTACCCTCTGCTGTCGATTCGGAGATGTGTATGCCCACACAGCCAATTCCGTTATCAACAACGCGAAAGCAATAACGTTGAAAATGAGGTAACTCCCACTTCTACAGTTCAGCCCAACAGTAGGTGTGAAGAAGGATAAAATGAAGGCCCCAGTAGATGTACCAGCCACACAAACAAAAGCGCTGACGATCTGCCATAACAATCGTCCATCGAACCATACTAGGCCTTGATCGACTTGACCCAGCACGAGGCTCGTTCTGGCTTCTCTTTCGAGCGCCAGCCAATTTCGGCCATGCTCTGCAACATAGGCTTTCTCAATGTCAATGAGTATCGCATAAGCCGCTCCGTAGTGAAAGCGCACTCGACCTTGTCCCGCGAAATGTTGGAAGAAGTCGCCTTTGATGTGCTCGGCTCGGTGTGCGATTTTCTCGACCCAATATGCCATCCTTTGAGATTCTGTGAGATCGCGAAAACTCGAGATGAATTCTTCTCGGACTGTGTCGTCTTGAAGGCTGTCACAAACTAGGTCTACTAGTTTATTGATCTTGCGTTGGATGTCGTCGGCCGCAGCTGGGTTACGATCTACGATAGAACAGAGAATGAGGATGGGAAACCAGGACATGAAGAGGCCGACGGCAAGGTCATGAGCTTGAGCATTGTCCCCGAGGTACCCAAATGCTTGGAACAACTTAAGCGCGGTATAGGGGAAGACATTTGCTGACTTACCAGACTGTATTGAAATCCCCAGGGAGAACAAAAACCACAACGTCGATATGAAGACCGGGACAACACCTCGTCGTCTATTGCTTCTCAGCTCCTGGACAAGCTTCCTCCGAGCGGTATCCAGGCTTTTCTTTGAGCCCAACAATTTGAGATCCTTTCCAAAGAGCATTATCCGAAGTAGACCTTCTGCTTCTTTGGTCAAGGAGACACCTGGCTTCATCCCATACTGATTGATATTCATCAGCAGATAGAAGGAGTCCCTCATGCTCGCAAAATCGCTATTCTCATCCGGTACAGGACCATCGTAGGGAATCGCCATGTCAACTCATCACGTGTCAGTCAATTCTCACAAATAGTTGCGACACAAGGAGAACCTACCAAAAAGAGCACATTTCCCAGAAACCTCAATGTTCCACAAAATATAAGTCAACCCCGCCATCGGACTCCCCAAATACCTCGCAACCAACTTCACAGTCCGCCAAAAGGCATTCGACTCAAAAGGCGCCTGCAACAAATTTCCCAACAAAGGAAGAACCCACGTCGTAATAAAACCCGAAGAAACCGACCACGGATACCAATCATTCCCGGTACCGCAGAGAGCTTTACACCCGGCATACGTGATTTGCGTACTAGGATTTGGTTGTACAAGGCGAACAGGACCAGTGTAATTCCATTTCGCTATCAATGATGCGTTTCCCAGGTATTCGGCAGCGCATTGCGTGAAATTGGTAGATTGGGGCATTATCGCGACATGATGAGAGCATGAGAACTCGTCGTGAGCCCAATTTTCAACAAGGTGCGTGGCGATGGTCTTCGTGGCGGAAGGCAACTATCGCGAGACATGCATAATCTTTGTTCTCGTTGGCAACCTCATGATGCAGCTTACTTCGTGGTACAAGAGATTGCGGGATCCAAGGGCACCTTCATCTGGACCTCCTCTATCAATCCGGGGATGCGGCGGTTCCATTGAGCATTTATGATGTGTTCGTCAGAAGACTAATGTTTGCAGCTATTTCTGCAAAGGCGATTCGACAGATTGGACGATGATAACGCAGCAAAGTTGATGGAGAGTACAGGAATCGAAGGGGCGCCTCGGCTGGAATTTGTCTTTTCGTTGGGCTTTGCCTATTTCGCTCTAGCGGGAACCAGGGTCTCTACAACTCTCCCGATTGGCATACTCCCCAATAGTGGCATTGTTACTTCAGTGCCTCACAATGCCCTGGATATGGAATATTCAATTCCTCTAGAAGAATCTTACCTCGACGTCGATATCGAGAAACTACCAGCGATCCGATATCAAGAACTCTTCAGGACTTCATCGCTCTCGATCTGTAATTGAGAAGGCTGAATCAGATGTTAGACATGATCCAACCCCGCTATGGCCCCTTTAACGAGACGCGCCGAGCCGACAGCCTGCTTCCGTTCTCTCCACCGGTAGGATGTATGCACAGTAATCCTCCCCAAAGGTTACACAGCACGTGAAATACCGTCAAAAGGTCGTCATTGCGGACTGGCAAAACGCCCTGTGCAGATCGTATACGCGTATTAGAAGAAGTAATGCACGTAGCCAGCGGATACCAGACTCGAATTTGTAGGTATACATTAAGGATAGAAGTATCAGCCACCTGCAGAAGCCAAAGAACAACTAAGTTACCAGTAACCGTCACAGAACCTTTCCCCGCGAAACAACCAAATAGACTGAGTTTTCTTCTCATAAAATCATGTTGAAACTCCAACTCAGTTGGCAGAGTATTGCCGCACTCTTCCTCATTTGGATCGTCTATCATCTCTTTGTCGCTCTTTATCGCATTACTTTCCACCCGCTTACCGCTTTCCCCGGCCCAAAACTCGCGGCATTGTCTTACAAGTATGAATTTTACTTTGACGGTATCTTAGGTGGCCAGTATACAGCCGAGATAGCTCGGATGCACGAGAAATATGGACCCATCGTTCGAATAAATCCTGAAGAGGTATACTGATAGCTGCAAATATTCCATCTCCAAGCCTTGAAGTAACACCTCGCAGCTCCATTGCAACGATCCCCATTTCGCAGATCAAATCTACCCCAGCGGAGGAGAAAAAAGAGACAAATCGCCTTACTATCTCGGGCAGTTCGGCGCAGCTGTGGGACTGGTAAGTCCATCCCACCCTGTCAACAGAGATGATTTCACATGTAACAAGCTAATCCATTTGAAAGTCTGCATTTGGAGCCGTGCATCACAACCTCCACCGTATTCGCCGCGGCGCAATAAGTCGATTCTTCTCCAAAGCCTCCATTACCAAAATCGAACCCCTAATCCAAGATCTTGCACAACGACTATGCAATAGACTACTAGCGCGCTCGAAGGATGGAAGACCGGCATTTGATATCTCGATGGCATACTCATGCTTCACTACAGATGTGATTACACGATACTGTTTTGGACAAAGCCATGGGTATCTTGACCAGGAAGATTTTGAGCCGAACCTAGTTCGTGCAATCAGAGCTGGGGTGGGGGCAAGCGCTTTTGTAAAACAGTGGCCATTCTTGTTCAATATTGCCGACAGTATTCCAGAGTATGAGTATCCTCCCGGCAAGATTGGATAGGTACTGATTGTGTCGTAGTGCCGTCGCTGGATTTCTTTCTGCTGATCTGAAGGTGTTCATCGTGTATCAAGCGGGTTTGAGGAAAGATGTGAAGAGAATGAAGGCTGCACATACCGGAGGGAAAAGGGACGCGATCGAGGAAGAAAAAAGCATTTTTGGCGAGTTGTTCAGGAGCAATCTCCCAGAAGAGGAAAAGTCGATGGACCGTCTCGGCGCCGAGTCTTCGGCTTTGATCGGCGCTGGCACCGATACAACAAAGTAAGTTAAGTCTATGGTCGATGTTGACTGAGCTAAATCAATCAGATGGAGTAAGTACGACATCTGCTCGTTGATTAGCGCGAGCTTAATTCTTCTCAGCTTTGAGCATTGCGACGTACTACCTGAACACTCAGCCTGAGACCTACGAAAGATTAGTCCAGGAGCTGAGAACTGTTGTAACTGATCCAGACAGTCTGCCAAGCTGGGCTGCTCTCGAAAGGTTACCGTACTTCATAAGTCTTCTGCCCCATAGATCGAACTCATCATTTGCTGACAGTGCTCACAGCGGTGTAATTCTCGAGTCCCTTCGCTTGTCATACGGCCTTTCAACTCGAATCGCTCGTGTTTCTCCAGAAAAAGATCTCTTCTACAAAGGTAACGCTCATGAGTATATTATACCAAAGGGAACTCCAATAGGCATGACCAGTGTGATCATTCACACCAACGAGTCTATTTTCCCACGAGCAGCAGAGTTTATACCTGAGAGGTGGCTCAGAGAAGACGGAACGAGAAAAATCGAGTTGGAAAAGTATTTATTGAGTTTTTCCAAAGGAAGTCGAGTGTGCGTAGGCATGAAGTAAGTTTCTTCCCTCAAATCCACGAGGGATGGTCTGATACATAATGAGATTTGCTAAACCTTTTCTTTCCAGTCTTGCATACTGCGAGCTATACATTGCCCTTGCGGCTCTTGTGCTCAAAGTCTTTCCACATTTGAAGCTCTTCGAGACCACGGTGGATGACGTGAAGTACCACCATGATATGATAATTCCGATGACCAGGCCGGAAAGTTTGGGTGTTAGAGTCTTGATAGAGTAAAAGGTTTCTCAATGATATTGACTGGTTGCTACCATGAACGAAACTTGTCAGAAGAATATGCGCGATCGAAGGGGTACTGGTAGCCTGCTGCTGGTGGCTTCGAATATTGAAGTAGTTGAGGCCGAGTCGAGACTATCTCAAGAGTTTCTTGGACATGTAAAACTACCCGTTAGAAATCACCTGAACCACGATATCGAACTTGACACATTTTATGACATTTTATGGAACCGGTTTTTTTGGTGTTTCGCCGATCCGAAGAGGCAAAAACGTGGGGTACCGGACATCGAATTTCCACGAGATCAATGGACCAGAAGGATCTGGAGGTGCCGAGCTAGGCGAATTCCTGGGTTAGTCATGCGGAGTTGCACAAGGAAAAGGGTATGGTGAGCAAGCCTGATTGTGAGCAGTTTAATCATCAACCGCTCACCAGACCCATCAAAAGATATTAGTACCACTGACATTGTGCAGTTTCTGGGGGATTCTGAGGGATTTTCATGGAGACCCATGACAGCGCGTGCAAGTGAGAACCTAGGAAGGAATAAGAGTCTTCCTCGCCGAAATGCAACGAGACTTCGAGAATCTGAGATTCCAAATGCAGCCTGGAGACTTAGAACGCGTCTCCTTGCGAGCGCGGATCGCAAGTGTGGCTGACAATGTTTGCAGGTAAGTCGTTGACGCGTCTGGTAAATGAGTCCATAAAGAGGGCGTTTTGAGCGCGTCGCATGGGAAGCTACTAATGATATTGGTGAGTGAGAGACGATTGAAGACGAACGATGAGTGTGGATGGATGCAGTTAGATGAAGTTAGGGATGATGGGTGGTGATGAGAAGAAGGGATAGAGAAAAGATCCGAAGGGAATGCACAGCGCAGACGCGATAAGCGCGTCACATCTTGGAGTCTGGGAAAATCTGCGAACTTGTTCCATCAACAACAAAGGTCCTAGAACTACTTTGCTTGAATAATCCATGCCTGGACCTGAGTCTACCGAGCCAGATCAATTGGTATACATACCCTCAACTCTGGCCACCGTCCAATCTAGCCGCCGAATTCCGAGCTCCGATCTTGGTCTTCTTCCATCTTCCAGATAGTAAGTTCTACTCATATTTAAGCCTCGGGAACCTCCTTTTGCCCTCGAGAAAAACTCGTCTTGATTTTTCAGGAGTAGTAAAGAAATATATCATGTGCGCAGAAGTCCTGGTAAGAGATTTGGTAACAAATTTTCCATTTCCGTGTTGTTGTTTTTCCTTTGAGTCTACTCCAGTACGATACTTTTCTTCTTCCTGCTCCTCACTCAATCGTATCCATGTTGATGAAACTGCTAGGCCCGCTGGGTCGGAAACATCCGGTCGATGAATGCGATCACTCGCGGCCTCCTCAAATGTTTTCAAGGTTCAGGTTACGACACCTTTCCATAGGTTTCACAGTTTTCGAAGGGCAGCATCTATGTAAAAATGCGCCCTTCACTCGCTGTCTCGTAATTAGCTTCCACACAGCCTTTCCATAATCTCTCCGATAGTTCATATACATAGAACTACTTATCTACTACATACTTGCTCCACTTGATACCTGCCGATGTCAGCTATTGGGCCCTCCCGTGGGCCTTCAAGCGCCCAACAAGCTGTTAAAGCATGTCTCAACGATGAATGGGTTCATATAGATTGCCCTCAACAAATTGGTCGCCGAATGACGGGTACTTTTGCTCAAGACAGTCAAATGCTACAGGAATCAATGAGCGGGATTACCAACTGGCTGCTCGCAATGTCCAGGACCATGCACAGCTTCAACATAATGGTAATGTGCACAACCAAGTACTGTACTTTACTCAAATGAGCACCCAGAAACAGGATGAATTTTTTGAAGAGCATTACGCTTTTCGAGACGACAGGAATAAAGGGATTGTCAGAACCAACAATAGTTCATCATGTCATCGACTGTGAAACCTTATATGAGATTTTCGAGGTACTCATCATTAAAGAAAATTTTGCAGACTTGGGTCTCTCGTAAATTTTATTGCCATGGATTCTGCATGCAGAGTTCTGGACCAAGGACCCGTTGATTGACATGAAGAATCCTAGCACCCCTGACCCCCTGAGGATAATCCGGTACGACGGTGTCACGTCGGCGAGACTAATCGGGACCAAAATAGACGCGATCTTCCCATGCGTATGATACACTAGCGTGAAGAGTCGCTGTATCTTTTACTGTGGTCTATCGCCAAATATACGTCAGTGGAGCCATATTCAATCCATGGTTTACATAGTACAGCAAAAACATCTTGACGAAGTTCCAGGCGCTAGACAATGATTCAGCGATAGACGACAGTAGTGTTGACCTCATTTCTCGCGTATCTGTGGTTTTAGTTGGAGGTTGGATTTTCTGGAGAAACAATTAGATTTCTTGTCGTTCAATGTTTTAAGTCTATGTGAGAGCTGAACTTGAATGACTATCAGGGTTTTCCACGCCCTATGTTCCTGTACGTGTTGCTTTTCGCTCGGGGAACTTGAATTGATATGCTGAGCTTTGTTATCGATAATGACCGCTTTGTCTGAGAGGTTGCAAAGCGTGTAAATGAATCAGGGTCTTATCCGACAGGTAGGATAGATGAATGCAAGCATGTGTTTTGGATGCGAATCACTGGTGAACACTCGTGCATCCCGGGGTATTGGTCGATTGCTTGCTTTTTTTCGTGTTGGTGGCGATTCGTCCACCTCCATTGGATGCTTTAATTTGTCCAGCCATGATGAGTCGAGGAATCACGATGTTTTGTTATACAGAGTAGAGAATCCTTCCATGCGGGAATTATCTAGATATCTATGGAAAATCAGCTCATCTCGTGTCTTTTATTCTCGCATCTGAAAAAATCTTGGCTGAACGTCGTACCTAGGTAGAATTGCATCGTCCACGTCAAGTTACTGCCGTTGCAATGATAGCAGATGCGTTACTAGTTTGACTGTCTTCACATCGCCGTTGTGAGATTGTTTCTGTGGGAAAGCGCAGGACTCGACATTATTACGGACCATCCGGTAGGAACCTCGGGAGCACAAGCTCCATCTTACCTACTGTGGTAGTATCATTGCAAGTATGAAGGAAGTCTATTTAGAGCTCCCCGCCGTCCGGTACTACGTCCGAGTAACAACGGCACGACAAGGCTTCGTTCGTGGCCCGTTTCCCCGCGTGTTTGACACGCTGGTGCGCAAGGCAAGACATGTACCATTATTTTCGTGGTGATAGACCCGATTTGCGTGAGATAAAGACAGTCATTATCCTCCCCGACAATGCCCTTTGCCATTCGGCCTACGGACTCGATCCGTGGAGCTGGGACGTGTCTTTGACTGTGTTCCTGATTGCCGTGCGTTGGCAACGGATAGTTGCATGGGGGATGCTTGGTGGAAGCTGTCGAAGCTTCTGAATGTCTCGTACCTTACCGCTGGGACGCCGTCAGATCTGATGTCTTTTGGAAGCAGAGGAAGAATGGAAGCGCTAAAGGGAGGGTTGCGGTTGAGTCCACCACATACGCTTGAAGTAGTATAGCTCGAGGCCCCTCCCCCTTCTGTTGGTGGCATCAGCGTGTACCTGCCCTGGGCCCCTGGCTGTTCCCGCGTGCATGCAGGAGAGCAAGAGCAATCAAAGAAGTCCCCACGACGCCTTCCATACCACGCAATACATTCTCCATCGCCCACTGCTAACAAACAACACTCGCTCCTACCTCTCCTCCTCCTCCGCCTTCAGTTATCCGCACTGCCCATGTGACTGCTTCAGCTGGTTCAAGTCGAGTCGTGCCCGGCGCATAACCTCATCCCCCGACTGGCATCAACCCCCTACCTACCTCAGCTGCTTCCGAAACCCCAGTCCACCCCACACTCACGAGGGAGTGCAACACGCCCGAAGCTGTCTTCATGCTGTCTTGACGGAGGACACCCACGAGTGCCCGTAATTTTCAACAATGTCTCTCAGTGGTTTGGACACGCCCGCTGTCGACGCAGCTGAGAAGAAGGTGCTACAGGAGAGGGGATCATGGTGCGTACACGGAGAAATGGACAGCTGGCATAGCTGCAATGGACTGTTCATTCCGACTTGTATTGGATGGCTTAGGCTAACAATTTTTTCCCCACAGGTTCCTCCTCAACTACACCTCCCGAGACTGCGTCGAAGTGCTGGCCCAGGGCGTAAAGGGCCTGGCTGAGATGCGCGATGCTGTCGAGAATTACTACAACGGAACAAGAACCACTGCCAGCCCTACCGGACCGTTATACGGCATGATTGACTTCCGAAGGCGTAAGATTTTGATCAAATTAGTTCCTGAAGGCACATCCAGGTTGGTACAAGGTACGTGCACACCCATCATTTAACTATCATATATTCGCTTCGTAAACTAAGTCATGATGGCCAGCCCGAGTACAAGTACACTGGACTTATGTTACTTCGCATTTCTCCAGCCACGATTCTCTTTTCGAATCCACATCTACGGACGAATTGAACGAGGCCGGCTTTTTGGCACACATCGAGTTACATTCTGGCAGATCCTCGGCGGGCTCTGTAAGCAAGAAGCTGCATTTGAGTGGAATATCAGAGGAGGACTTGGAGGTTGCACCCTCATTTGCGGAAGAAAAGAGCGACAACACGGAAGGCCTAGACGCGAGCAAACCTGAAGAAACGAAATCCAACGATTTACTTGGCCCTACTGACCAGGTCAGCCATCCGAGGCGCATATCTAGCCTAGTGACGGCGGCAGCAGCTACAAGCGCAGCTTTGCAGGAATCTCTAGCGAGTTCATCTCAGGCCAACGTGTCTGTAGACACCAGTATCTCGCCAGAGCAATCGTTGGAGCGTCCTATCACAGCTGAGCAAGGCAACGGCGACACAGAAAGCATGTACTTGGTCAACGTCAGCTCCGCTGATACCTATTCCCCTGCGCTTGATATGGGCGAACGGCGATTTTCAACGGCCAGCGGCCGCCCTTCGACCTCCGACAACTATAGCACGTCTCTTTACGACTACGATATGCTGTACAAACCGAAAGTCAAGCTTGGCCCGAGACCATCTCAGGATCGCCGACCCCCTTCATCCAAAGGATCCGCTGTTGCCACTCTTCCTGCTGGCCTGCGCTCATCGCGTGTGGGTCTGAGCACGGTTCCACCAAGTTCAAGAGACTCCACTGCGACGCGACCCAGCTCGCGCGATTCACAGCGGTCGACGTATAAAGTCCCGCCTCCGCCGCCGATTCCCGAATCGAGCCCTTTCAATCTTGTGCCCCGGCCATCATCCTCTGGAAACAGTGTTAAATCACTGCCTGCTACTTTACCAAAGTCCCCTGGCATGTCCAGGGAGAAACAACGACTGATGAAATTCCGAGAAATGTACAGAGAAAAGGAAAAGAGCAAAGAGAAGGCACCTGTGGGCTCGTCGAGGACAGAAAGGGCAAATGCTGCAAATGAAGAAGATGCCCTGGCAGAGGAGGCGGACAATGAAGCCGAGGTGGAGGACCAGAAGGAATTGGATGCCACGGATGAAAATGGGCAGATTGCGGCGCCTAGTATTCCTGCCAGATCAGCACAAAGGGGTAAAAGAAATACGAGTGGGTCAATACTGAAACAGACTACTCCAATGACACCCTCGGAGGAATTTCCGAGGTCTTCTGAGGAATCGGCCTCAGCAACATCTCTTCTCGAGAACGCTTCATCCCCTATATCGACGGTAGACTCGTCTGGCCGCGCTGCATCCACGCGACCGACGAGCGTTTCTGACAGTAGTGAATTCGGACGTTCCGTAGGTTCATGTGGGGGTGCCACCGAAGTAACGACCCCTCTCACAGCTGACGAGCCACCACTCGACGATGATGCGCATTCAACGACAACCTCCAGCATGACCCCGACTGGCAACAGTAGTGCCGCCGCGGCAGCCAATGAAACTCGCAAGGATCCTTCGCCAGAGAGAGGTATGTCGACCTCAAGTGCTCTGTCCGCATCGGAGAGACGAGAAATGCGACGGGCTTTGGTGTCGCCAATAACAGTACCGATGGATGCCATCAGTTTGTCGAGCGCGCCTCAGAGTGACTCCGAGGCCGATGTGTCGTACGACGAAGATTTCATGGACGAGCTTGACAACGCAGTCGTCGTCGAGGCGAAAAGCATGCTCGTTAGCAAAAGCCCTATCACACCGTTCTTCTCGAGAAGACCAAGTACGCTAATGTCCGACTCGACGACACCCATGCCCACGCCGCTACTCGCAGGTTGTTCACCGTTGCCTTCGCCCACAATCGTAAACGTAGACCGGGCGCCCCCTGGGCCAGGTAAATCGCCGTTGATCGGTACATCGGAAAGCAGCGTATCTGAAATGAACTTGACGCGCACATCGTCTGAGGAGGAACCTCCAAAAACCTTGCCCGCGGATGGTGATAAGGATACTATTGTCAAAACTGATATCAAATCAGAGGCGGCACGCGATGACGATGACCAAGGAAAACTTGAACTATCCGAGTCGCAATCATCCCTTCCCGTGCGTTCCGCCAGTTCTACCACTCTTAACAGTGCCGACAGGACGCCGTCGTTCACTCTTCTCACCCCGACCTTTCCATCAGTCTCGCCTATGCCTCGATCGCCTGTTGGAAACTTTCTGAACAGTATTTCCAAGCAGGAGGAAGAGGCCATCGTAGTCTCGAAGAAAGGCAGGCTGGGATCTCAAGTTGCTTCCAAGATCGCAGATCTACAACGCAGCTTCTCACGTGGACCGTCAGCCGGCGATGCTGCAACCTTGCCACTGCCGTCGAACCGATCATTTTCAAATACAAGAAACACTTTGATTGCGCAGCGTGCAGGCTCTCTGGCTGATCCTTCACGCAGCTCAACGCCTTCAAGAAGTAGCTCTTCCAATTTCAATCCATCTTTTCCGGTCAGAGATGCCGGTTCTGTAAGAGGTCGGACAGTGAGCAAGGCATCGTTGATGAGCTTTGACAGTCGTGAAACAAAGACTTCGACTCCCCCTAGGGATCACAGCGTCGGCAGCATTGGTCCCCACCGATTAGATCATCAAAAAAGGAGTATTTACGACAGCCCTCCGTCGCCGACTGTTGAATGTAATGGTCGCGATACTGTCCAAGTTAAAGCAACGATTGTCAGAGCTGAAGGGGCGCATGCAAAAGCCAACTCTCAACACCTCATGGATTCGCCGCTTGTGGTCACGCAAAACAGCGGCACTGCGCCCTCGCCGGCGCCGACCATGCCGTCGACAGTGACCGCATTACCAGCCAGGAGTAAAAGCCCCACGAAGGATTTGAAAGAGAACAAGCACAATCGTCAACGGTCGTCTATTTCGGCTGCCTTCAGAGGATTCAAGTCTCCCTCCACGGTCACGCTTGCAGAGACAGTTTCATCCCAAGGCCTCAGTGAGCGCGAGACCAACGGCAAGCGACAATCAGTGGATTTGGGCAGCAGTTGGAGAACGCTCTCACGAAGAGCAAGTGTTCAGCTTTCGCGATCACCCAGCGCAGCCCGGAGCCTGATCCTTGAGAAGCCAGCTTCAGCGTTCTCGAGGAGTCCAAGTGCGAGAGGCAGTGAAAGGCAGTCTCTCGCTTCACCTCCAGCCGCCAACGGCGATCAACGCCTAAGCCGGGGCCGATCGATATCTTTATCATCCCTGGACTCCGTTGCGACTGTAGACTCGCAGCAAAATGGAAAAGATTCCAAAAAGAAAGGAAATCGTGCCTCGAGGTTGATGAAGCGAATGTCGAATGGTATGAGCTCGATTGCATCTGTCACGAGGGCTCAACTTGGCACTCTCAATGAGGTTGAGAACAGTAAGAGAGCGAGTATCGTCGAGGAGAAGGAAGAAAATCAGCGTGGTGTTGGATGGAGGGCGATCGAGGTCGGAAATTTGAATGTGCAGTTTCCTGACACTCTTGTAAGCATTTCCCCAAGCGACTTTTGATCATTAATACCTTGCTAATAAACGAGCAGCTCTGGAAACACCGTCACATCAACATCGATGCCGACGGCTTCTTGGTCATGCGACCCTTCCAACAGAGCAATCACAATTCAGCCGCTGCGACAAACGCCGACAAGAAGCTGGAGCGCCGGTACCACATTTCACAATTTTACCCCCCATTCGCTCCTGATATGGAGAGGATCGAGATGCCCTTCAGCGTCGTTCTGGATTTCAGTGAGGACGCTGAGGGCGGTTTTGGCGGTGGCTGCTTGCAGGTTGCTGCGCAGAGCGGAAAGGGGCAGGGCCAGGTTCTTGATGGTAGGCAACTTCTTGAGCGACAATACCAAACTATCCGCTAACACCCTCCCTAGTTCTGACTGCTGCACATCGCGCCTGGACGTGTTAAACCTCCTCTTTGAGGACGCATACTCGTCGCTGCTTTCAACACCCCCAAACTTCGACATTGCTGCGATACAGTCGCCTCGAACTGAGTGCCTTAAAAATACGGTGCAACAATACTTTTCGACATACATGTACCATATACCACTTGTACAATTTGGTCTGTCATCGTCAAATTCTACTTCTTCACGCCCAAGCAAGCTTTTGGGATAATCTCTTCCTGGGACATGGCGTCATGCCTCTCTGCGCTGGTTTTTTGTATGTATAGTTCGCCCTTCTCTTTGCACGGACAAGGGACTCTGTTTGCTGTGGATATTTCTGGTGAAAAGTTCAGGGTTTCTTGATGAGCGTGGGCTTCAGTTTCTGATGTCTGGACCCTACTTCTTTCTTTTATGCTTCTTCTTTCGGCGTCGACTTGAATCGGTTTGGGCTTTTTGGCGAAAGGGAGGGGAGAAATATGATACCTGGAGCGTTCTGCCTGTTTCTTTTCTGTGTTTTCCCTGTTGCGATTGGGATTCGGTAAGGGGATGTGGAAGGTTGGGCTGGGAAAAAGGAGGAAAAGGAGGATGATGATGTTCGAGTGTATACATTGTGTGAATGGTAATAACTAATCTCGAGTTGTCTCGTTGACTTGAATGAAAATTTGATGTGAAACTATTCGATATCTCTTGTTGTCCTTGAACGCGGTCATTGCGTGTGTGTGTCTTTTGCTTTTAAGTTGACTAGATCAGCGTCACTCTTGTTAAGTTTTGATTACTTTCCTTGATGAAGTCCTATAGACTATATATAGAATGAACTTAACTGCTCTCCTATATACTATGTAAGGTATTAACAGTAGAGTAGATGAGGTGGAGACTGGAGACCCCGAAAATAATGCGGCCCGCGTGGTAGTTTCACCGAGATGCCACCGTGTCACGGCGTCATCCCTGATTTTCGACCTCACCTCATCAACAGACATTTTTACTTCCGGCATTGTACATCGACAACGTATATTTTGTGTCGGCGGCGCGGTTGGAGCTTGTGTCCTTCATGAGAGGGTTGGGATGGGTGAGTATTTGTTTATGAATGACGCGTCGCGAGTTTTTGGGAGGTTGGTGAGATCGAGGGAGGGGTACAGGGTTTTTTGAGGAGGGGCGGTTGGGTACCAGTATGGGTTTATGAGGTAAGGATTTCTTCATTGCACTTGGTGTTTTCGGTTGTGCTTATTATCTTGAATATATATTCTAGGAAAGAAGGGAAGTTGCTGTGCAGTATCTGCCTCTTCTTGGTTGAGATGGAATTGGTGAAGATGGGTTGGAAGCAATTTCGCTGTCAACCAGGTTCAGAGTGACCAGAAGAGAGGGGAGAGGAAAGTCGGTTACAGGAGTGCTTTTTGTGAACAGGGCATTGAGTAGGTAAGTGGCATTCAAAATCATCATATCGATCCGACTAAACAACAAAGTGTACGTTTAACATTCCCCAATCGGTCTCGTCTCCATTGCCAATTCGCTGACGATCTCCGGCTGTCGATGGAGTAGCTAGAATACTCCAGCGCAATCCAACGCGTGGAGTACGATGAAGACAATGCCAACAGCACCTTTGCCAGCCTGCTCAAGGTTCTCCTTGCGCTTCCTTCTCTTTTCCGCCTTCTCTGCTGATCTTCTCATTGTTTCGAATTCTGCTTGTGCTGCCTGATCCGTGACAGCTTGCTCAACATGGCCGTTGTCATGTTGAGGTAGCTCCGAGGGCGAGGAGCCGTTCATAGGAGGGGGCTGAGAAGCCGGTCCTGGAGCAGGGGCTGGCTGTAAAAGCCCGTGTTCAAGCTGAGGGAGGACAGAAGCCATGAAAGTGGCCTGTGAAGGCGGTCCACGGTCGACGATGGGCTCTGCAAGTACATGTTCATGCGGAACAAGGGCCATGCGAATGGTCATGGCTGACTGCGCTTGCTCATTGTGCAGAAAAGAAGAGTTACCGTGCTGTAGGCCGTAAACGACCTCAACTTCTCCTTCATCATTAAGCATGCGGATGGGTTGGAAACCGACCGAAGCGAGGAAACTCGCGAGCGAAGAGGGTTGGATATAGTTTTGACGATTGTGGTCGAGTTCGATGACCATGTCAGGACCTCCAGACTCCTGAATGATAGCATCCTCATGGGGGAGGACTGCGACACTGCAATGTAACACGGATCAGGCAGGAACTTTGACAATATATTAAAATATAGTAAAGGAAGCACATACCTTGCGTCTGCAGCAGTAGCTGCATCAACCTGAATGGGAGATGCCATTTTGGGGCGAAGAGTATTGGGAGGTGATATGATCTGGTGTCAGAATGATGAATAGCGGTCTGGTTGAAGGGTAACGGAGCGAGTTTGTTGTTGGGAAGATTTAAGGAGAAGCGGTGGGAGGCAAAGTACACTTGCTCGTCGGGCGCAAGGCATTGGCAAAGCTAATGACACCACGGCCGACGACACAGTGATAGGACTAATTTCTCCAAGAATCTGAAACCACCCCGGGAAGAGGTGACGCACACATCGGTCGCTGACAAAGTCTAGGCACTGCGGCAGAATACCGATCCCTAAGACGTAACCGCAATTTCCGTCGCGAGCAGCTGCTGTATCCTTTCCGCACAAGAACAGCAGCAGGTTGCCTGCGGCGAAAGGTGAACTCGCGATCTGAGCAGGACCGGCGGTTGAGACGTCCAGACTCCCGAACTGCTCCAGAAAGTCATCAATCTCAACAGAATTTGGACCTTGGAAATTTGCTTAGGACAGGAACAAGCGAGGAGTTTGCCGCTAGGGCATGGTTCTGGGTTGTTCACTGGCGAATGGCTCCAAGCCCAAGCTGTGCATTGTCGAATCAATGGGCTTTACCAACTTAGCTTCCCTTAGCAGGAATGCTGTGGAAGGGCGGCCTCATGCGTGGGATTTCCCTACGAGGGGCGTGGGGAAGCACAAGCTGGGAGGGGACGCAAGTCGACGAGTATCGAAAGGGTGGGCGATAGGTTTGACCCTGAGAATCCGGAGCCAAGGCCAAGAGACTGTGGCTGAACCCGCAGGCGATACTAGGCTTGCATTCGGATGGTCATTGGCTTATTCGCTGATAACCGGAAATCCGATGGCTTCGGGGAGTACGAGACCTACTCCTTTTGGTTGTAGTGTTGTATCCACCTGTATCAAAAGCCACCAGTTGGGTGCTCGAAAAGGCCTGGTTGCTTGAGAGGGGGCGAAGTCGTCAACAGATTGGTTAACGAGGCGGTTCATGCTTGCGAGTTTGTTGAGCGGCCTTCGGGTTCTCTGTCGTGGAGGATTCCATGGTCCCGGTCCCAAGCAGGTTTTCAAGTCCTCCGCCAAGTCTCAACAGGTGTTGTAGTCATGACATGACTTGATTGAGGCCGGACGTGGCAATGCTGGATGCTAGCGAAAAAATCCATCATAACGGCGAGAGGATGGGAGAGAGGCTGAATCTGTTCACGGCTACAAACTCAAGGGCGCAGGGCCGCTATATGTCCTTCTCATGTATCAGAGAGATCTGCCACGAAGGGTGTTGAACCTGAAATGTCTGTCCTAGGGTGGTGAAGCTCACCCTTCCCTTGCCCCTCCCGAGCCCTGTTTTCATTCGCGGATAGAAGCTCAGCTCATGCGAGGCGTTTTTGGCAAGAGCGCCAAAGCCGTTGCCAAGACTTTGTCCTGCCGCTGAACTGCCTTACACCAAAGACTATTCTTTCTCTCATCAAGCAAAACACTCCACTAACTACTTGTCTCTTTTACGTCGCTCGAGTCCCTCTCAAATGGATTGTTTTGCAGCCTTGTCTACCGCGTCGCTTGTGCTCGAGCTCATCAAGATCGCCAAACTTGCAACGAAGCAACTTCACGCCCTTACCGTCTCCGTCAAGGACGCACATCGATTGCGAATATTTTGGAAGGCAGAGAAACTACTGTCAAGCCTGGAAGTGGATCTTGCAGAGTTGCGTCTAGCAGTCCGCCCTGAGGGCGACATGCCAGTCAGTACTTCAGCGGATGTAGCCGAACAGCTTCGCTTGATAGCACATGAGAGGATAGGATTCTGGTCATCGAGGACCAAGGAGCCAGATATTCTACTCGAAGACTTCTTCGAAACTTCGTCCTATGATAAAGAATGGCTTGAATACCAGAAGCGAAAGCGCTCAGAAAATGTTATGTGGAGGTCCGCTTGTTCAGACAGAGAGTTTCTTGGCTCCCAATTTAGCTGGTTGGGCGCTTATGACCCCAATATGTCGAAGCAATCGTCTCTTTTCCTGGACGATGCATTCGAGCCAGTAGCATATCCATCTTGCACATCAAGTCACCCCGAAATCTGGGAAAATGGAGGATGGTGAGTCTTGTTCTACTCATCTACATGAGATTACTACTGACGTTATCTACGGAAAGGCAGCCAATACGAACAACTAAAGGTCTTGCAAAGACCGACGCTACTAGTATAGCCACAAGTACTGAAAAGCAGAGTGAAGGGGACGAGATAGCAGGATATGACAGCTGTATGTCGGAACCATCGGTGCAATCAAAATCACGGGAGAGACGTTGTTCTTTGTATGTAGAATTGGTTTGGTATTAAATGGCTAGGCTAATATCGTCAGGGAGACTTCACGCGATGGCTTTCCAAGCGCCCTGTGCTTCTCAGAGAGTGAAAGCCAATTCGAGCACTGTTCCTTGAGTTCTTGTGGGTCGGTTTTCACAGGAGATCTAAACACCAGGAAAGGAAACTTCAGAAGACATCTGGAGTCAAGTCATGGACTCTCGAGGTTTGAATGCGCATTCTGCAAGGCAACTTACAACCGAACGGACAATCTGGCCCATCATGTACGGAAGCATCATCCAGAGCAACCCAAGCGTTCATGCAAAAGACGACGTGCAAAAGATGATGCGCAATCCCTGGTTTGTGCAGAGTGTCGCCTTCCTTTCCTGTCTCTAGAAGCGCATGCAAAGGTCATGAACCACCGAGCTTTCAGCTGTGGTTTCGAAAATTGCTCTTCCAGTTTCGGCCGCCGAGACCTGCTTCTCCGACATGAGTTGACGCACACAGACGAAACGAATTATCCCTGTCCACACTGCGACAGATATTCGGGTGAGAACGGATTCAAGCGGAAAGACCATCTTCAGCAACATCTTTCCAACTTCCATAACAAAGAATTATATCCTAAGTTCTGTGACCATACGGACTGCCAGGTCAAAGCGATCGCGGCGCCTCAAAAGCCCTTCGAATCGATGAAGGAATATCGGACGCATTTGAGAGAGGTGCACGACCAGACGCCGTTTCCATGCGACTGGCCTGGGTGCGAAAGGAAGGGGAGAAAGGGTTATTCAAGAGAGCGTGATTTGGAAGCGCATAAGAGAACGCATCAGCAAGCCATCACCCCACTATGTAACCCCCCGGATATTGTACATGATGGATCAGTAACCGAATCTGCACCGAGTTGGCCCCCACATGTTGAGTCAACTTTCGGTCAGTGGATAGGGTATGGGGACCAGGGCAAAATACTCGACGCGCAGCATTTCAACGAGCACATTGACTCGCTCTTACCCTCATGGGACTTTCCATGGGAGCCAGCTTCCATATAACCTTCGCCTGTGGACATACCTTGAAACAAGGTGGGATTGACCGGAGATGAGATTGCTTGGAGGTGGAATCGAGGGCCTATCGACGAACAACACAAACATTGTAACCAGTACGATTTTCTGAATCCCCCAACCCAACTTCCAACTAACAAAATCTGTAGTAACCACTATCAACCCGAAGATCTTCTCGAGTAAAAGTTATGTAAGCAAAGAAGTAGTCATCTCAAATATCTCGACAATAGTTTGATTGAGAGACTACATTTATTAGTATCTATTATGTAAAATGAATATATACTCCTTATTCTTGAACAAATTTTGGATATCTATGATTCTATTTTATTCTCCTCTATCCCTTCTTTCTTTACGATTTTGCTTTTCTTGCTAGTACTGAAAAGTAATTTTTTTTGTCAAAGATGGGTATTTTATAGTTTTAGATAGTTGGAATCTAAGATTCGAAGTAGATTTATAGGCTAAGTTATTTAGCTTTTTGGACTTTTGGTTGTTTGATTTTGTGGGGAGAAGGGTAATAGGAAAGAGATTTATAAGAGAGATTTATAAGAGAGATTTATAAGAGAGAGCGGTTTACGAGAGCGATATTAGTATAAGAGAGATTAACGAGAGAGAGAGAGGTTTTTGTAAGGTAATTTTTGGAGGTAGTACTTTCGAGGTAGTTCTTTCGAGGTAGTTCTTACGAGGTAGTCCTTACGAGGTAGTCCTTACGAGGTAGTTCTTTCGAGGTAGTTCTTACGAGGTTGTTCTTACGAGGTAGTTCTTACGAGGTAGTAATTATAAGAGAAAAGTTCTTATAAGATGGTCTTTATGTTATAAAGTAGATCGTTGGTAAGGTCTATAGAAATTGTAATCGAAGTAAATATATACCAATTCCCGAAAGCCTTAAGAAATAGTTAAAGAAGATTCGGAAGAATTGTTTTCTAGAAAAAAAAAATCCAGTTAGTATAGGTCTTTCTCCGTCTTGTTATAAAGTAGGGCCAGATATAAGAAAGAAAGGTAGAGAAAATACGATCAGTCGGGAACATGTTTATACAGTCTTAGAAGAGAGATGCCGCAGTAATCGATCTTTCAGCTGCAAGGTCTTTTCTCTGAGCCCTGGTGACTTCGACGCTTCTCCATTACGGTCTAGGAAAGTTTGCACCTCACCGGGCATTGCCAAAAGGAATTCTACCGGCTCCGTGTTATATGTCTGTTGACCTAGTATCCAGCAGCTCCCAATCAAGCGATAGATCTTATGAGTCGGGGAATACCAGTAGTCTTCACGGAAGGGATGAATTGCAAATCCCATAGAGTTGCCACCCTGTTTCCATGATGAAGCGTCGGAGTCGACAATTATATCATTTTTGACGAGATCGCGAGGACCGAAGCCATAAATTTCATCGTGGTGCAGGGCGATATTCTTGCAGACGAAGAATGAATGTTGTTGGAATAGGTTGTAGAGAACGTGAATACAGTGCTGGATCCAGGCGCTTGGTGGACTTTTGCTTCTGAGCCCAAGAGCTCTATCTGCCAGCCATTCGCCAAAAGCTGGGTAATGAATTGTCATGTCGCCGTCGTGGAGTCCTTCCAATGAAACACTCAGCAAACTTGGGGAGTCGTCTGGTGATGCGATACTGCTCTTAGAAGCTAGGGGCAGCAAACTCGCAATCACTTGACTAGCCTTATGAGCGATAGCACTGCGTGCATCTACTGTATAGTTGGATACATATCCAATCACTTTTAGGAACGGTTTCCAGATGTCATTGGGTCGAGAGGTTTGTCTCATACTTTGAACCTCCATAATCTGGAGGCCCTGGCCAATGAGAAGCTCAGATCCAAATCGTGATTTTCGAACAAGATCATCCTGGTTGGGAGTACAGGGTTTCCATCGAACAGAAAAAATCTGAAGGTATGACGCGGAATGTCTCGCAGATGCCCAGTTCGGCGTGAATGGTGACACAGAAGGAACCTCCTTGCTCAAGGAGCCGAATGCGAAGACATGCTGTAATAGAGTCCAGCTGCCCCGAACGGTGTCCACTTTGGCGAGGCGCTGGTACAAAACCGGCCAAGCTGCTTTGGCTTCGCGATCTAGATCTTCAAGTTGAAGTGAATCTAAATTTGCGAGGCCGTAAATTGCACGAATCCTGTCTGCTGGGTCTCGGCATTCGGAAGTGTGGAAATCCCATAGCAAAGAGAACAGATCGTTTTGCGGGCTTCGAAGGCGAGACATCACGCTCATGGTCTCTCGTGATCGAGGATTCATCCATATATCCGTGAACAGGGCGAGAGTTTTCTCTTCCCCAACTCGAGTGGTACACAGATCTTTGAGCAGCGAGACAGCCTCCATAAGCTGATCCCAATGTATCGAATGTTTGCCTACGTGTACCGTAGTGAAAATATTGAGGACAGCTTCCTGTAAAATCCAACGTCTGGAGAACCAAGGGCGAGACAAGAAATCATTGATAGCTTTTGAGGTAAGCGTCGCATTTGCTTTCACCAACTCATTGCATAGCGACAGGTCTTCCACACGTAGAATTTCCAGCAGGAAGCCGAGAACAGACCGAGCTTCTTGATCTGCCTCTCCCAGCCATATTCTTACTTTGCGAGCCACTCGATAAATTGCCCCCATTCTGCGGACCTGAATCGTTCTTTCGACATCATCTTCCTGATTCAGGCAGATTGCATCCACCCAAAGATATCGAGTAACATCAGTCTTTCGAAAGTAGCGCAACATGATGTTGACGTTAGAGGTGATGGGTAGCTGCGTCGTCTCGTCTATGGAAATCGTATGGGAAGGACTCGGATCGCCCCAAGTGTATGAGATGGCCTCATAGACCGGATCCGACCCCATATACATCGTAGTGCGGTCATATTGAACTATCGAGGCTTTCAAGGCGGCTTTGTGGTTCAGTGCAGGCTGAAGAGCAAGGACTCGGACGTGATTGAAAGACTGGAGAGGCTCAAAACGATACAGCGGTAAGTTTGCTGTAGCCTCCATATCTTAATATTGATGTTGGAAGATAAACAACGCCAAAAGTGCCATACTGGTAGATGTAGAGTTTGGAGTGGAAGGAGAGAGAGGTCAGCGGCTGGGGGAGCCGAAGATAGCCTATATAATAGGGGGCTTTTACTAGCGAGTAGGGCCGGGTTGAAACTGCTAAAGCGCCTACACTATTCTATCGGACAGAGCCACGACTTCGTATCATCGTCTTCAACTTCCGACTCGTCACTCAAATCGACTACACCCCGTCTCTTTATCATACATGGATCCTCAGTCTGTGTCTATCACAATGTAGTGGCGGATCGCCGGCTTCAGTGCCCAAAGAACACCTGTCCAGATCGATTCCGGCTTCGTATTCGGCACAGCAGCTTATCGCCAACACTGTGCTCAAGACATACCAAGCCTAGGTCAGCTCGTGTAGCTGGAGAACTACACAAACGTGATGGTCTTCTCTCTGCCTGGCAGGATCTTATGGCCGTCCACTTGGAGCTTCCAAAAGTCACGGCGTTCGTCGAGAGACAAAGTAACCCCCGAAAGCGACGAAGTCGACGAGCCCCTTCTGCAGACCATTGACAGCGATGGAGATAGTGTATCCGAAGCTCCACGCGTTAAGTTGACAGAGGAGGACAACAAAAGAATCTGCCGCAAAACGGACCTCAACATCCTGCCTATTCTCGTCTGGGTCTACTTTCTGCAGATCCTGGACAAAACAACGCTGGGTTATGCTGCAGTTTTTGACCTCGAGAGAGATACCGGATTGAGTGGAAGACAGTACTCTCTCATCGGATCAATTGCACCTCTCGCGCAGCTACTCTGGCAGCCATTTTCCTCCTGGCTCATTGTGAAGGTGCCTCATAAAATCCTAGTGTCAGCATTGGTACTAGGATGGGGCATGTCTCAAGCAAGCATGGCTGCTTGCAACAATTTCACTGGATTGATGATCACGAGATTCTTCTTGGGACTTTTCGAAGCGGGATGTTTGCCCGTATTCAGTGTCATTACGAGCCAGTGGTATCGTCGACAGGAGCAGCCAATGCGAGTTGCTGCGTGGTACAGCACGAATGGTATTTCCAATGTTGTGGCTGCGGGTTTGGCGTTTGGCTTGGGGCATATCAAGTCTGATTTACTTCGGCCGTGGCAAACGTAGGCATTTCAGTTCTGGTTTTGACATACTTGCTAATATTGACAGGATTTTTCTCTTCGTCGGCCTCTTAACGATTGCAACTGCCCCACTAGTATACTGGCGTCTGCCGAACGACATTCCATCTGCCCCATTCTTCGACAAGCATGAGAAGGCTCAAGCCATCGAAAGACTGCGTGCCAACCAGACCGGCACTGGCTCTCGCGAGTTCAGGTTAGAGCAAGTGACAGAACTTCTCATCGAGCCCAAGACATGGCTGTTCATCAGCATGACCATGCTGCTCAATATTGGAACCCAAGTTACAAGCGTCTTCGGACCACTCATCCTTGCTGGATTCGGCTTCGACAAATACGCCACCACTTTACTCAACATGCCTTTTGGCGTTCTCCAATTCATCGCGATCATGTTTGGATCGTGGGCAGCGCTGAGGTTTCGCTTCAAGAGTTTAGTACTGGCGGGTATGATGGTGCCTGTTACGATTGGCATCGCCTTGCTGTACTTTCTTCCTAGAACTGGGGACCATGCGTCGTTGATGGCGAGTTTCTACCTCCTCTCATTCATGTTCGCTGGAAACCCACTAATTGTTTCGTGGATTGTCGGAAACACGGCTGGCACGACAAAGAAATCCGTCATAATGTCTCTCTATAACGCTGGCTCAGCAGGTGGCAACATCATCGGTCCTTTACTTTTCAAGTCCAGAGACGCTCCGTCATATCAGCCGGGACTAAGGGCGGTGCTGGCAATTTTCATTGCGTTACTTGTTGTGGTGTTTTTGCAACTGGCGAATTTGGTAGGCTTGAATAGATTACAGCAGAAGAGGCGGGTCGCAAATGGGAAGATGGCAGTCATTCATGATCACTCCATGGACGATAGATACGTTCCTGCTGAGGAGGTCGACGACGACGAGGAAGGAGCAAAACTTGGAGAAGTTGCATTTCGAGATTTGACCGATCGTCAGAACGACGAGTTTACGTATATTTACTGATACGTGGTACCTTGATGTCTTTATTTCAAGACCATGTGAAGCCTTTTCTGAATCCATCAAGTTTCGGCTCCCCGACTCATTTTTCTAGAACATCGACGATCGCACCGCCACTGCTTCGCGCGACTCCGCACCTGCGCCTTCCCTTTCAATCACTGCGACTAGACAGTTTCTGAGAACGAAGAGCCTAGAAAACGAGTCGATGTTTTGGTGGTTAGGAAGTTGATGAACGACTACTGACCAGTTCCCAGTCTTCTTCTCAGAATGGGTAGCCCTGTTGAAAGGAAAGAAAGTCCCAGTTTAAAAGTGAAGTAGATTTATTCGGATTCAGCTCACACGCTTGTACGATCTAGGCAACACATTTCTATTCCAGAACACCCAGGTAGCAGTGCATCGCGAGTTGAAGCTACAATTTCCGCAGTCTTATACGCTCTTCGACCGTGTCCATTGTCGAGACTTGACAGACTGGGAACACAACTAGCATGGAGAAGTGAATCAATCTGATAAGAATGGAAATGTCAGCACGAGTACCCGGGGCAGCTTTTGTGCGTAAAAGAAATAATTTACCGAGAGCAAGCAGGCAAGTCGAAGATGAACATAACTGACCTCTCAATTTACATATCCTCTCGAAGTCTGCCCACTGGACTCTCCTTAAGAACTCCTACTCGAGACCAAGCTGCTCCAGAACAGGTATCATTTCGTCCTCCAGTATTCTTTCGCGTTCCTCACGGTTCCCTGGCACTATTTCTACCGAGTGACCAACATCAATAACCAAACACGGCTCTTCCTCATCTACAATACTCCTGGCTGCTTCGGCGAGCTCTTTCTGAATACAAGGGACAGGATCAGACCTACAATTCAGCATCTTACCCAGCGATGAAGGACCGTCGTGGGACTCTCTTGTCCACATATCCTTGTAAAGCGGCGACAAGATTTCCCGCGCCTTCGCGAGAAGAAATTCATGGTCTTCATGGAGATTCGTGCATGGACAAAATTTGCACGGTTCGTGCGCAAACTTGTGCGGCTGTGAATACATATACCAGAGCCAGTTTTGTGTGCCACAAGTGCCTTCGGCGGGAACGAATGGATCGAGACCATAGAGCTGAGCTCTGTGCAAAAACACCCATTGAACGGCAGACCGAAAGATCCTGGAATCGCCCGTCACCGGTGATGAGACTTTGTGGTGTACCTGAAGCTGAGCGACTGCCGTAGAAGCGAGTGTGTCGAGTTCATGCACGATTGGGTCGTATTGTACTGCTATTTTAGCAGCCCAGAATTTCATCACCTCCATGGTATCTTCATCGTAATTTCGTTTTAGATAAGGATGCTTGCTATTCTTGCGCTGAGAAAAGTAGTGACCTAGGGCAGCTCCCCTAACAGCATGCACGTAAATATCTGGTGATCGCAAACCCTTTCCGATTGGGATGAAGCGTGGCGATTCAGCGTGAATACCCATGGGGCCTATCGAAGGGCTCTCGAGAATCAGTGACTGCAGTCGGAGTCGCATAGAACGAGAATCGTAGCATTGGTATGCGTCCATAAAAGTGTGGAGTTCTTTAAGGACTGTGTCGCTCAGAGGCTTGTTGACACTAATTCTGCCTTCGCGATCTTCGTACATGATGGCGAAAGCAAGAGTATATGCTGCAACCAAGCCCTTGCCAGCATCAACGCGATCGTACATTCCTGACGGAGCAGTCTAGAATAGTGATTGTCAGTGTTAGATGAACAGGGTAAGACATGTAGATGATTCTTAGGAAGCATTCAATACCTTGCCTTCCAACAAGAACAGATCCTTACACTCTTCGTCTTCCACCAGCTCGTAGCTTTTCATAGTAATAGTTTGATTATCTATCATCTTCGTACCCGTAATTTTACTCTGTAGCCAACGACCGCTTAAGCCTTGCCTGAAGAATTCGGAATATTTGGCGAGCACGTCAGAGTGCAGAATGAAGTTTTCGTCTTCATTCGATGTCAGCGAAATGACAACGTCGCCGTCTCGGTATTGTGGGAATTTGCTCGTTGCCATGGTGTAGAAGATAAAAACTGTAATTTTTGCTGTAAGGACTAGGGCATAACTTCTTCCTTCTTATAGCTCGACTTTCGTGCTTTGTGTGAATGTTGAGCGGCACAACAAGCTTTTGCATGATGAATTGCCGAGAGCACTATTCGTCAATGAGCAAAGAATCGCAACAGTACGAGCGTTGTACAATGTCGAAGTCAGAGTGCCCAGGTGGGCCATACATAATGTATCCACTGGCAGGACCACAACGATTGGGGAGTCATTTCTTCTTCCGTTACAGACATCATCTATCATCTTTCAACATGTCTGCAATAAGACAACCGATGATCCGCGAGCAGCGGTGCCTTAGGTCTTCCGACGCGACGCGTCGCGTCACACCGTGACAGACAGTGTGGCAAACAAAGGCCACGGCGGCTGAATCGATACATTGTGAATTTCGGACAGCTCAAGGCTGTAGGTACAAGAAATCGATGCAGAATTGATAATGAGGAGTGATGAAAAAGATGAGAGACTGAGAGTTCAATTTGACCGGAAGGATCGGACCGAGCCCCGTGACTTAGTCAGCCGTGCGCTCGTCCCTCCGCCGCCACGGGTCTCTTCACGCGCCCATCGATCCAGATCCCAAAAACATGTCAAGAACATTATGAGTGTATGCAATTGGCACGACATTGCAAAGATGTCTGACAACAGAGAGCTAGTCTTCTGAGGCCTCGGCAAGGTATTTGAAAACTACTCCTGCTTCCCGCTGCATCCGTATTACTTTGAAAGCCTTGAAGACATTATTCGGAAGACCAATGCTTTCTCTCATTCGATA
Organism: Venturia pyrina ICMP 11032; assembly: GCA_000738655.1. Lineage (NCBI taxonomy): Eukaryota > Fungi > Ascomycota > Dothideomycetes > Venturiales > Venturiaceae > Venturia > Venturia pyrina. The sequence goes on along the minus strand of JEMP01000093.1, from coordinate 25,247 downwards.
GATAGAGATCGATATAACATGCTACAATCTAGACATACATGCTCGTGCCTTCGATCCAAGTGGTGGCAGCGGTGCAAGTATGGCTTTTGGTCGTAATGGAATAAAATAGCGGCAAGCGCGATACAGCAACCATATAAGCTTCCGGAAAGACGGACGCGCGTATAGTCTATGAAATTCGGCATATGCGGAGGCTTGATGATGGTGCAAGAATAGCGATTTGAATCGGCCAGATTTTGCCAGTATAACTCGACGGGCAGGCCGAGAAGACCAGCAGTTCGATGCGTGGCTGGAGAAGAAAAGCTGGCCATGTTATGTTTCTTCTTCGCAATTGAGTTGTTTTGATCTCAAATTCCTAAAGAAGAAGATGTTAGGGGCCTTTGGTGCTCGATAATTCGTGGGAGCCTTGAGTATCTCGAACTAGGACAGTGTATTTCGAGGAAGTGGTGTAAGCGGCGGTATGTATCATTAGGTAGACAAGAAGGAAATGCTTCCAAAAGAAGTGCCCTGAGACTCCCAAAAGGATTCACAACGTTGCGATCCTACACATCTTGCATGACACAATTTCGTCCGAGGATCAAAGGAAGCGTGCGGAGTTCCAACCGACAACCGATAATAGACGAAAAAGAATCATTCAAGATGAGTTCAGTGCACCTCTACTGCTTCAATAACAACAGCCAAAAAAATCAAAAAGACTTGACACCATCTCAATCCCAAGTCGAACTCCTTTCACTCCCACACCGTAAAGGAAAAAAGGTCAAAAAAGTGTCTTCGCAATTGGCGGTACTGGGCTGCATAATGTTAGTTAAGGATTTTACGAGCGATGATGAAGTATAACTTACAATCGAACCCCTAGACAGGGTCAGTACATTGAATGGCTCGAAAGCTAGCGGTTGAACATACAGGCTGGCGCGGAATTGAAAGCAAGCTTTCGCCAGATGACTGTTCCACAACGCGACGTCATACCACTAGACCATACAACCTGTGGATGGGCATTGATTTGTCAAAAATACTAATTGTTGTTGCAGGTGCGAACCGTGGGCGGTTGTGAGAAAATTTGCTGTGGCCCACTTGACAGCGAGATCGGACGGAACGGGTTTGAAGGGTCGTGATTCGCTAGTTCCATTTTTCAGCCTTGTTTGTTGTCGATAAGGAACACATCCTCTTGTTCGAGAAGACTAGATAAAAAAGAGATGTAGTAGAGTGGTAAGTTTCTTAATCGGCCGGAAGTCCTTGGCTATTATGGTTGGCGAGTAAATCCTTTCATGTGATGCCGACAACAGCATAACCACGCTTGGTGGTAGCCTGTTTATGTAATGTCTCGAAAAGGCATCAATTGATGGAGTTGAGAACATTGTGATTGCATTCCGCATTATTGCCTCTGGTGGAAAGATGCGGACTAGACTTTATCGGAAAGCGCAATACTCGAGATTCGAGTTCAGTCTGGACACCTACAACTTTAGATAGACATGCTTTCCCATCTCCAGACCAACTGCATTACCACTTATTTTATCTCGAGGGAATTAGCGCGAGCCCGAAATCCCAAATTCAGACCATGACAACTATAATATTCCTTACGCTAGGACGAAACGTCAATATGCCTAAACTAATTTCCAAACCAAGCTCCACCATCACGTCCACAGTATGCGATCTGATTGACCCTATCACTTTCATAAATTAAAGAAGAAAACGTTTACTAGATAAAAGCATCGGAAAATCAATTACATCTCCCTTCCAAATCCCCAGACTGTATAAGAAAACCAGAATCGTATTTCCTTTCCTCCCACATGCCCACAAGCCCACAACCCAATCCCACCCATCTCCAAACCCAACATTCTCCTCCCTATCACCAAATGATTCCCGAACCCCCTCACACTCCCGTAGTGCACATCCCCCATACCCTTGATAAACGAAAAAGGGTATGCAACGCATTCCAAAACACACGATCGTCAAGATTTCTTTGTTTCCAGGCTTCGTTGGATCGTGTACAACCATATTTCCCAGACATACACGAGAACCGCAAATTCAAACTCCAATACATCTCTTTCGGCGCAAAAATAAAGTAAACACCATATCCAAATAGATGAAAAGAGCCGAGCACGGGAAAACTAGCAATCACCTGGCAGAACACGCTGCTGCTGCCATTACTTCACATACACCGGATGTTGACCCTTCTTCGTAGGGATAGACTCATCAATACAAACCCCAATAATCTTATACTGCTTCAACGGCATGTTCCTACAAATCAACAGATTTCCCGAACCTCCCGTAGGCACATACCCATAATCCCTCATCATACCCATAGCCCCATGCTTGAAATTTTCCGGTACCAGTGCTCGACTGAACGGTATAACCGACTGCATAGAAAACCCCTTCTCTTCTCGCGTCTTTCTACATTTCACGGCGTGTTCTTTGTACCACCTGACTTCGCCACCAAAGGCAACGAGATTGAACACTTTGCCCACGTCTCCGACTTGGACTAGTCCCATGCCATCTTGTAGGATGATGCGATCGTCGTCATCTAATGCCATCGTTGTGTCGCCGAGAGAACTTCCGTGCATGGAAGTAATGGCTTCGAACGTCCACGAGAATGGGGCAGTGAAGGTACATCCGCACTTGACAGTGACCTTGCAGACCATGTTGTGAGTGCTTGGATTATCAAGGCGAGAACCACAGGAGATGTCCTTCATCCTGAAATGCATGGACATGTTGTGGGCTCGTAGAAGAGGCTGCTCCCATGGCGTGCCACTGACGCAGCGGTCTACCCATCCGGCAGGCCTTGCACTCGGATCGGTGGTCATCCAGTATGGTTGAAGCTTGTGTAAAAATCTTCTTCTAAAGTCAACGACGCTACCACCAGGGTCGATGATACTGCCAAAGATGGTAGCGCATTGTACGAAAGTGCGGCCGATCTCGTCTTTCGCGACCGTGATGGGTGTATCATAGATGGGGATTGGATCGCTGCTGAACCAGCCAGTCGTGATGTTCTTGCCACAGTTGCATCCCTTGTAGACAAAATCGTCATAGTCGCTGGTGTCTTTCTGATATATTTCGATCCTCATGCATTTATGTGGAGTCTTATCAATGCCGGTCAAAGCTCCAGTCGATGCAGAGGCCTGGGTCTTTTGGCGCAAGTGTCCAAGATTGATGACACCAGCGAAGCAATCGGTTGTCATGAGCTTGTCGTGACTTTTGATCACAGGTATCCAGTCCCATTTTTCCCTCTCTCCTCTGCTTATTGCGAGTTTGGTCCAGGCCTGGTCTGTCTTAAGTGAAAGCTGCTTGAAAAATGCAAACGAGATCTTTTCAATATCGTTACCACCCAATTTCTCGGCGACTTCTTCCGTTGTAAACAGACCGTTGAAGACGCCGAGGAGGCCTTTGAAAATGTCTGGGCTGCTCCAACATGTTCGAGGTTTGATGGAGATAGCAGAGAAGACGTTGCTAATACCTTTGTGATTCTGATGCCACCAACGTGGGCCTCCATTCAGAATGTCCGTTCTCGCGGAGCTGATTCCCATTACTTGTGTCTGCAGGAAATCGAGAGTCGACTTATCCTCTGCTATTTGACAGAGAATCGCATTGACGGAGGCATTATTCAGAACTCTGCAGTGATCGATCCAGTCAAAGAGCTTGTAAGCTTTGTCCTTTGAGTTTGTGGCCAAATCCATCCAGTCGTCGAGCTCCCCTATGTAGGAGATACTGTGGTCATTGATCCCACACATGGCCGCGTTCTTCCCGAGTAGCATCTCCTGGAAAGTCCACACACGGGTAAAATAGTCGTTTTCGAACAATTGTTTGACATGGCTGATACAAGTGGAGTAGCAATTCAGCACACCGAGCTCGATGCCCGCAGAGTGAGCTGTTCTTCTGGTAACGGGGAGAGGGAAGGTCCAAGGCCATTCCTTATCATTCGCCCACTTCACAAGGTCGTCTCGAACTCTCTGAGTGACATTGGCTTCTGCGGCAACTGCTTGGCCTGGCATGGCTTCCAGAACGTGGTCGAGAAATCTCAAGTCGTTGACAATTGTTTGTGGATCCCATACCTGGTCCATGTTCATAAGAATGTGGCATTTCTGAGCCGCCTTGTAGTAGTCATACATCCTGGGCATCTCTCCGAGCTTTTCTGTTTCTGGCTGTTCGCATTGCTTGATACAGACACAATCTACCCACATGTACTGTACTTGGGCGAAAACCATGAACCGTTTGATTTCCTCTAGTTTCTCCGGGCGAATGTTCAGATCCCAATCAAGGCCAAATATGTCGTGGCACTTCCAGTAAGGCTCCGGAATTGTTGGGCCCCATGTGTACGAGATAATGTCGAACTGATCTACATTGGCTTGCCGTGTGTCGATAATGGAGAATCTGCCTTTCTCTTGACGAAGAAGTCTCAGGGGCAGGAAACCTGCCATAGCGAAGCTGTCAGCAGCCGAATTAGCCCGCGTCCGTAAAAGGACCACCAATTGACCGCATGTAGACGATGTTTTAAAGCCATTAGAACCTACGTTTTCGATGAAATGAACTAAAGCTTTGCGTAATGTTAAATGACGGCCCCAAAAGTAGAAAGATTTCGCGGGTAAGCAAAAAACAATAGATGGAAGACACAACGGGGCCAAGAACAGCAATCAAATTTTGGGCTGCGGTGAGTTGGGATGGAGCAGTTGATATACACCACAAAGCGACTGACCACAAAGGCAAAGATCATATTCAATAGGTCAGGCGATACGCAGGCCAAGTTCGCAGAGCAAGAGAACGGTTGGTTGTCGGAAGCCATGGCGACACGCTTCGGTGTGGGCTGTCAGAGAATCAGCCGTACCACATCGTGATATTGGCGACTGGCGGTATGGAGAAGATGGGATTGGACTGAAGAGCGCCACCGCCGAGAGCAATTAGATATCGATTTGACTCTGCATAGGGGAGAAGGAGATAATGATTGTTCGGTGAGGATAATTGAATCTTGCAATCAATTGCAAGATTGCAGGCCTTCTCAAAGCATTGATGAGATTGCATCGTGTTCATGATGTGTTATAATTGAATTGTATGTAGACAAGAAGGCAGGAGAATGCCTGGGTTTCTTCATGCAGCTTTTAGTTGGGGGATTGCGAGCAGTTCAAGGGCTGCAAGGATCCATGGCCAAGGTCAGGAGCGAGAGAATGCGATGTGGCGGGTTGTTGATGGTGTTGAGTGAAGAGGGAGATAATGATGGTGTTGAGTGAGGAGGGAGATGATGATGGTGTTGAGTGAGGAGGGAGATAATGATGGTGTTGAGTGAGGAGGGAGA
>JEMP01000093.1:0-19915 GCA_000738655.1 Venturia pyrina ICMP 11032 | reverse complement strand
AGGGAGGTTTGGGGGGGGGGGGGGGGGCGTGTTTTCAAAGGCTACCTCCTAGAACTACTAGACCCGCTTTCGGACGGAATGACACAGCACGCGTCCCCGTCGCGTCTTTCTCTCTATCAACTTGAACACGCCTCTAACTTCACCTTCCATGGGCCTGTAAAATGGCTGCAGACCTCAGTGAGTGGCTCTTAATACCCCTACCTCTCTGGAAGCTGACCTGAGAATAGGCAGAGAGCGACCACTTGCCGGACTTGTCCTCTGCTGCACATCAATTCCTCCAGATGCCCGACATGCTCTCTCTGCCTCTGCTATGCAGATGGGAGCTGACCACAAATACGACCTCACTTCAGATGTCACTCACCTTATAGTCGGCAATATAGACACTCAAAAGTACGGATATGTGGCCAAGGAACGGCCTGATGTCAAAACCGTCCTACCAGAATTCATCGAGGCTGTACGAGTACAATGGATGCAAGGTGGGGAAACAAACGTCGCCGAGTTGGAGAAGGAATACCATGTGAAGACATTCTGGGGTCTTCAGATATGTCTCACTGGCTTCGACGACGGTTTGTCAACGGAAAGCACCGAGATCCTCAGCAACTGACCATGTATAGTGAACCAGCGGGATCATATTAAAAGCCTCGCTGAGACGAATGGAGCAAAATACCACGGAGACCTCACGAAAGCTGTCACACATCTGATTGCTGCGGCCCCTATTGGAAAGAAATATGAACATGCTCGCCGATGGGGCATCAAGGTCGTGTCAATAGAATGGCTGGGCCATAGCCTGGAACGCGGCATGGTACTTGACGAGTCACTGTATGACCCTACAATGGCACCCGAGGAACGAGGAAAGAATGCTTGGAACAGGCAGGCTTTGGAAGTCATCATACAAAGGAAGAGGCTGCGGGAAGAGAATCCGGAGGTCGTTGCACAAAACAAGAGAAAGATTAGAAGGACAATGAGCGCTAGATTGGGCAGCCAACAAGGATCCATGTGGGCAGAAATGGCTTCCGCGGGCTCACAGGCCGCCCAGGACGAATGGAAACCAGTCGAGTTTGACAGTGTGTCGGGTGCCATACCTCCCCATTTAGATTCTAAGTCTGCAGACACTACTCCGAATCCTACCGTTGAGCCTCCGAAACCTACGTTACCGTCTCCTGACCTAAAGATCAAACCACAAGTCAACGGTGTGTTCCGCGGGAAATTGGTCTATATACATGGCTTTACCGGAGCTAAGCTTGAGATACTCCAAAGTCATCTAGAGTCTCATGGTGCTCGTCTTTGCATGTCTCTTGCCGATATCGAAGACGAAGATCTTGGAGATGGATATCTTCTGGTCCCTCACGATGTCCCTGAAGACAGCTTGCAGCCAGTTCCAGCCCCTGCCAGCGAATGGCAAAGGGTGACTGAATGGTGGGTGGAAAGCTGTCTGGCTTCAAAGACGTTGGTCAATCCCGAGGATGAGCCACTGTGTAGGCCGTTCGGCACTCTTGCGATTAAAGGTTAGAATTCGAATAAGGGAGATGCGGAGGGAAAATGCTAATCTGTGGAGCAGGATGCAAGGGAATGACAGTAAGTGTAACAGGATTCACTGGCGTTGAGCTGTTGCATGTGGTCAAAGCCATCAAAATAATGGGTATGCTCTTCCCTGTGCACGAGAAAGCGTTGTTACTAAATCATGGTCTAGGCGCAACTTATGAAGACTTCCTTGTTGCTGAGAGGTCGCTGTTGTTATGCAAATCAACCGTTCGAAATCAGGACAAGCTGAATTTCGCAGCAGACAACGGCGTGCCTGTGGTGAGCGAGAAGTGGCTCCTAGCTTGTCTTGAGGAAGGCGTCAAGCAGAGTTTCGAATCTTACGAGCTTCCACAAGAAACGCCGACACTTCCTCTGAAGCGTGATTCGAAAAAATTCAGCTCGAAAAGTCTCGGTAAGGCGAAGCTTCCATCAAAACCTGACAGGTAAGCGCTTTTGAACAGGCAGCGCTGAATTCGCAGTACGAGCTCCGCGACTGATTTATCACAGACCTCAACAATTGCAGTTCCAGAAGCCTGCTAAGATTACAAAACGACAAGACCCTTTGCCGCTAAAGCCAACCAAATCACTCAGGCTTAGTCCTACTAAATCCAAACGAGTCGGTCCTTTCACAGAGGAAGATTTTGACGACGACCAGGAACCAGCCATCGCTCCCCGTGTCGTCGAAGATGAGATACCTTACTTCCCGTCACTGCCTTTGAGAGAGCTCTCGCAAGGTGAAGTCAACTCGTTGTCGCCGAGACGCAGCGTCTCAGCAGACAAAGAAGTGCCCCCTGCCGCTTCGGCACCGTCCACAGACTTGAGCAAAAATCCATCATCGGCAAACTCTAACAGCGCTCACTTGACCGAGACGATCGCTGCGTTACTTGCACAAAGTAAAGAGAGATCAAATTCTGCGGCATCGGAAGAGGAAGTGGACGCATTGACGAAACGCCGGAAAGGTAAACTCGGACGGGCAATATCAGGATCATTCGGCTCATCGAATGGTCTTTCAAGAACGAATTCCACCGATGCAGCGTATGTAACAGCTTATGACCAGGAAAAGAAGCCCGACCAGGCGCCACCGATGCCTAGCCAAAAGATCTTGTATGAGACCGAGGAGAGAGAAGAGAAGGCGAAGCTGATTGCGAGGCTGGGTGGGAAGGTCATGGATCCGGCTGAGTATGATGCTACGGTTGTGGCAAAGAGCATTGGCACTGTCAAGGAGCTGATGGTTGGGGATCCTGGTGGAATGCGAAGACGTAGGGGGAGACAATGACCTATCCGGTGACATTTTCCTGTTGCATTTGAGCCTTTCAACGGGCTGAGACGATTTGTTCTACGAGTGCTTGTTTTTAACCTTGTCATAGCGATGGCGTTCTGATGGAAGGTATGTATGACGCAAAGCAGAGTGAACGCTGTTTCGATATACCCTTATTCAGTATTCATGCGAAACCCGTAACATTATTCTTTTCCCTTACTTGGTAAAGAGGCTTTTTTGTGTTTTCGGACTTTATTAATGGGTCTTGCGTTTTTTCTGCTCAATGTACAATTTGTACTATCCTGTGTATCGACAGATTTTTGAAGTAACCTCATTCTCTGTACACAAGGCTAACCTCCTCGTCTACACCCAGGACTATCCTCATCGTCTACACAAGGCCAATCCCATCATCTACACAGACCTAACCTCCTCCTCCTCCTCGTCTATACAAAGCCAACCTCATCATCTACACAAAGCCGACCTTATTATCTACATATCCTCACCGTCTACACAGACCCGAACTTATATTATCGTTGAACTCGGCGGGGATCAAGGGGGATTTCCCTAGGACGGCGAAGGATTGGCCGGCGCAGTTTGTGTCGCTGGGGAGGTGAGGGTTAGTTTTTGGGCTGTTTGTTTTGGGGGGAGGTGGGGTGGGGATGTTGGTTGGGGCGGGGAAAATTTGAAGGTGAGGGGGGTGAGGTGGGGGCAGAGGGAGAGGTGTGGGTGGAGAGGTAAAAGGTAATAGGCGAGGGAGGGGAGGGGACGAGGAAGAGGGGAGAAGGTGAAGGTGAGTGAGAGGTGAGGAGAAGAAACTCGGCGTGAGAGGCGTAAGGAGATAAAGCTGAGACGACAAAACCCCCAAAAAACACCAAAAACCATCAAACCACCCAGGAAAGAAAAAAAACTTACGTATAAAAAGTACAATTGGTACTATTCGTATCAATCGAGGAAATGGCATCGTTGTGAGACGCCGGCGGATTCCAACAATCACCGTTTGGGAGCGGGAAAGAAGTGCAATTTGAGAAATCGCTGGAGAGGCAGAGGAGGATTGGGAGGGTTGTTGCTGTTGCTGTCGGTGTTGCTGTGGTGGAAGTGGATGTGGAAGTTGATGTGGTTGTTGCGCTGGAATAGTTAGAAGGGGTTTCGGATTTTGGGAGTTTGGGGGAACGTACTTATTCGCATTCGCATTCGCATTCCCATTCGAAGAAGAAGAAGAAGAAGAATCATCCTTGGTAAGTAAAGTCCCACAAACCGCCCCCACAACCGCCCCAACAACAACAAACAAAACCACAGCAACCAAAACCCATATCTTCCTTTTCCTATTCGTTTTCGCCTTCAACGCTTCCCCGGCACCATGTTCCGATCCTGCGCCCGCGCTTTCGACGTACTTCGCTTCGCTGGGGTATTGTTGTTGTTGGTGTTGTACGTTATCTTGCGGTGGAGGGATATATTCGGGTAATGTTGAGTAGACGCTTGACTGTGTTGCGGCGCTTTGATCGGGGGTCGTTTTGGGGTCGTCTGTGTAGCGGTGCGGGAATTGGTTTGGGATTACTTCGGGGGTGTGGGGTGGGGGGATGTATTCTGGGAGGGTGGAGTAGGTTGGCATTTTTGTGGGTGTGTTGGAGGAATGGGGTGAGAGGGATGTTGTATGTAGGAAAGGGATTAGCAAGTTTTGATGGCAGGAGCGTAAGAGATGGAAATGAGGATGGGATTTGAGTGTGTTGGGAAGAAGAAGAAGTAGTAGAAAGAGAGCAGTTTTGGGGAGATTGGAGAGTGCTAAAACTGTGATAAGCCTCATTGAAGGTCCTCGATGCTTGGTCATTAAGACATTATTTTTGGTACTCAGTATAATAGCGCTATGCTAAAGACTTTAAGTTTCTGTCTAGAAGCCTCTAAAACAACGGCGCAACTTTTGAAGTAAGGCTGTGTTGATCTAGCTCAGCCTCGTTCCCCGACAATCGTTATCCCCTCGCAAACGCGACGCCAAAGCCGATATTCCATGCGGAAGATTTGCGCATATACAAATTCGGTTTCGCCTCGATACATTTCTGATTGGCATCAGCTTGTTACGATGCTTATCTCAATCGATCTCTCGATCTGTGATCTGCAATTTGCAGCGATCAGCTCCCGTAAGCACTATTTTAGCGTGCGGCTTCTGCTCTTTCTCACCTCTTACGATCATCCATTGGTTACCTGTCCTGGAGTGAGCCACTACACGTTTGGTTCGAGAATGCAAGTTCAATCTTCGATCTCTGATCTCGATGTTTGAAAAGGAGAACCCGGAGATCTCGCTGTCATCAAGGCTTTGGAAACCTATCCTAGAGAAAAGCTTATGCTCGAAGGCTATCAGACTTGCGAACATATAACATATCGAACAATAGGCCTCCCGATTGTCCTACGTTATTAATGCTCCGCCATTAAACGAGGCTGAGGCACGCGGAAGATAGGAATTCGATAGCATTAATGCCTGATCATGAATGAGAGCCCCAACTCCTCCCATCATTTTCCACGCTGTCATGATCAAAAAGACCGGGTATTGTGCAGCCAAAACACGAAACTCAACTCCAAGAAAAAGGTAACAATGCGATGCGAAATTACTCCAAAATCAGTTCTCACATTTTCTTTCTCTCTCAAGATCCATTACCATCTCCCCGGATGGGCCTGCCCATACCCACCTCCAGAGTTTCCCCCTGCTGGAGTCGAAACCGTAGGCTTTGTTATGGGAGTTGCAGGCACAGCAGGCGTCGAGCCACCGCATCCGCCCATAGCGCTACATATAGCTGAATTGGGCCAACCAGGTCGAGGATTTTTAGGTCCGTATGGTACTCCATTCTCATCACAATCTTCTGGTGGGTGGCCGATGGACGGTGGTTGAACGATTGGTGGACATATACTTAGTGTTACGTAGGAGGTTGGACCTGGCTGTGCAGGGACTATAGAGGTTCTTATGGAAGTTGTCGTGCTTGGAATACATGGTGTTGTGGGTAAGCATGCCGTTCCAGATGGGCATACAGGATACATAGTTGGTCCTGGTGGCCCTGCAATTGTTGTTGTGGTGATTGAAGTGCTTACCAGCGGACAGCCTGAAGTCGGAGGACAACTGGGGCCTGGTGGAGGGCATCCTGTGGGCGGCAAAGTTATCCTAAGTGGTGTGCAAGACGATCCTGGAACTGGAGGAGCGCATGTTACTGGGAAAATCGTCGAAGTTGATATGACCAAAGTTGTGCAAGATAATCCTGGACCTTGAGAAACACACGCCGTAGGTGTGAGAGTCGCGGTTACCGTTGTTGGGGCAGGACAAGTGCCTTGGCCATTGAAGACGGTCGTCGTGGGTGGTGGACACGAGCCAGGGTAAATTGTTGTGGTTGGCGCAGGCAGGCAGCTGGTTCCCTGTGTGACCGGATTACCAGGTTGGTAGATGGTTGGACCAGGCTGATAGACAGTCGACTGTTGATAAATAGTTGAAATGACTGTAACCGTCTTGGATATCGGCGGACCGGCACAGGATGTTGATGGACTTGAAAAGAGCTATACTGTGGTTAGCCTGCTTCGAAATATCGGAGACTGCAATACACTTACGCCATCGATGATATGGACAACTCCGTTCTCGACAATAATGTCTTGTCGTGTAATTTTGATATTGTTAGCATACTTGGTTCCATCCGCTTTGACGGTGATCGTGATTTCTTCCCCATTTCCGGCTTTGAAGAAGGCACCATCTACAAGGCTGGGACTGTAAGCCACAAAGTCTTTCACGGATTGTGCATTTATCAGGGTCCGTGCCTCGCCCGGCGCAAGCGTGTAGGAGCACGATTTTGACAGCGCAGTATCGGACGGAATGAAGAATGTCGTTGATGGAATGTTATCGTAGGCGATGAAAGCATTGATCAACTTCCTGAAAGCGGCAGGTGAGGTGATGTTGAGGGTTGCTGAGAGTTTGAGCGGTGTTGTAAAAAGTCTACAGCGAAAGGCTGTTAGTATTTATGTAGTATTTACCAGTCCGAGGAGGCATAGACGAAAGAATGACTGACTTGTCTGCGATATGCATGACGCCCCATGGGAATTTGATGTCTTCTTTGAGAATGGTGACGATTTCTCCACGCCCAGAAGCCAGCTTGATGGGAGCATTGGTGCAGCTGCTTTCTTTGCAGGAAGCATTCCTTTGCGAAACGAACGTTTGTCCACGGCCATTGAGATTGGCATGAATGGTGTCATACGAGGTCACAATACTTCCAGAGCATTCTCTCAGAACGGCTCCGGGCTTGTAGTATGGAGAGACCTGATACGTGAACCCTGGTTGAGGCCATGTCGAGTTGTTAAGCAATAATGGATCCCAAAGCTCTCTCTTCAACTTTCCACCCGGGCCTGTATCTTGGACAGCAACAACGGTAACACCATCACCCTCATTCTTTGGGGGATTTGGAGCACCACAGGCTACTGTTGGGCACCATACCTCGACCCCATTGCCTGCGACGTCTTTGTAACAATCGGCCTGGCTTCGCGCGGTGAAGAGGGAAAGAATTAGAAAGCAGACTTTTGGAAGGATTGATGACTGATACATGATGAGATTTGACGAGAGAGGTCAGCCTTTTCGGGAACGAACAGCTCGTGAAATGAAGTCAGGAAGAATGGCTTATGGAGATATTTAATCGGCCAGTGTCAGTGTCAGATTGAACCATATACTCCCCAAACAAGTGTGCGCCCCGTCCGAGTAGCAGTGCAGAATCTTTCTTAGGTCTTCCAGAAATGGAAGGCCTCGAATGCAGCCATGGCATCGAAGACCATGACTATGTTTAGTTGATCCGACGACTGCGGACAGGACACGAAGCGAGGGGCTCATGATAGATGAATGGGGTGACGAGTCCGGATTGAGCTCATTACTATGCGGGGTGAGTGAGTGAATGGGTGACAAGGCTTGATGGATGCAGCAGCGAGAGCTTTGCGCCGGATGCGTCGAGGTTTGTGGTGAGGGTCACAGGGCGCTGACTTTGGCTGGGGGCTGCCGAATGGGAAGAAGATAATAGCGGGGGGCTGTGCTGGGACCGCCTTGGCGTTGGAGCATGGGCCTCTATTTTGGTGGCCACACCTCCAACTTCACCTCTGAAGTCGTCCTCCTTCCTGCAACGGGCTGCCGTCAACCTTCCTGCAAAGGGCTGCCCTCAGCCTTCCCCTCTGCAAAGGGCTGTCGTCAACCTTCCCCTCTGCAAAGGGCTGTCGTCAACCTTCCTGCAAAGGGCTGCCCTCAACCTTCCCCTCTGCAAAGGGCTGCCCTCAACCTTCCCCTCTGCAAAGGGCTGCCCAACTTACGCCCTGCTCCGCCCCTCCATCTGCACGACGCGTCCCAGACAAAAGTCCTCACCATGACTCTATGCCTACTCATCAGCAATGTAGGATGGAGCCCACCAGTCCTGGAATCGCGGAACTATAAGATACGTACAAGTGAGCTTCGCCCCGGGCGATATCATGAGCCTCCTCGATGCTGTACCCCCTTCTCGCCTTAAACTACGCGTTCGCTTGATGCTGCAGGAAGCAGATGTCTGGTGCAGGTGGCCACAGGAGACGCTCCATCGGTAAGTCGGGATACCGACAAGTGACACAGCTTCGATCCCTAGATACTTCCATCCACACATTCCAAGCCCTACCACCAGACTACTCTTCTAAAAAAGGGATTCACAGCCCAAAGACGTGCAACATCTTCCATTCAGGCCTCCCATCGCAACTCTCACTTGCTTGGGCTTTTTTGGCTCGGCTCGGTTCAAGACCATTGATGCATTTCCGATATCAGTGTTTTCTAATTTCTAGACGTCTCGGGTTTGCTACATCATCTTCCCGTATTACTTTGCGTGGCTGTCAGTACGATGAGACACCTCTACTCCAAGATCTTCAATCGCGCTCCTGAACTTCCCGCTTCCTCCTCCTCTTCTACCTCGTCAAGCAAGAATACCATCTCTTCAAAAGCGTGGTCATGGCTGTCACTGCTATTTGGCGCCATCTGGGTTGTCCCGGCGATATTTGTTCTTTCATTGAGCTTCCGGCAGTACATCGTCGGACGAAGCATTGGATGTCTCAAACAATCCAGCAAAAAATGCCAGTTGGACCTACATGCTGTCACACAAATCCAACAATCACAAGCCTTGGCAAAGAGCGACGAGGAAGCACAAGCCGGCCTTCAGATAGCTGCGAAATCCTTGGAAGCCTGGTTTTGCTTCATTTGCGCAAGCTTGGTGTGGACAGTGCTCAAGCGATTGGCCGGTCAGGATGATACAGATGCTCTCCCTGTTGGATATCTTCATGTTCACACTGAATGCCAAGATCTTCGACTACTTCCCAAACTCGCCTGGGGCCGACGGCGAGATGCCAGCCGAGCGAGAGGCCGGGACAGGGTACGGCTTTACCTGTTCATCGCATTCCTTACCTGTATATGCATTCTCTGCAACCTGATGGGCTCTGCCACCGCCATTCTTGTCATTCCCAACATTCAATGGACGCCTATCAACAATGGTAATGATGTCTGGTTCGAAAACGTGATGGCTGCTTCTCGACCACTGAATTCGAGCATTGCTCGCAGTTGCAACGAGAGTAATATCTTAGATGGTATCTACTCCTGTGCCTGGAAATCCTTTGCCTCGACAATAGACATGGTGGCGGCTGCTGCCGTGGCCACTGATGATCAAACATTCACGATTGATCATCGACCGGACGGAAACAACATGACCGATCTGCCTAAAAAGTCTCTACTCTTACCACCGATCATGCAGGAGGCCAACGTTTCTTTCACGGTCAATATTTCCGGTTCCCCAATCATGTGGACTCCTTCCCGCCAGACTCTCCGGGACATCTCCACCGATCTCACAGATTATGACGTTATGACAGGCAATAGCCCACAGAAGACGCAAGAATATCCCCAATCTTATTTATTCAATTCAACGCTCCAAACACGACTCGAGCGGCGTGGACCGGTCCTGGGACAACGAAATTTGTGTTACCGGGATAAGGCTGAGCAAGTGGGAATATTTTTGGTCGGTGACAATCGTCAAGTTCGCTGCTACGACCGATGGAATGAGAAAGTATGGAAGTGTGTCCCATGGGGTACGTCCTGGGATAGCATTCGACAAGCTAAAGCGAGCTTCACTATTGGTGATGGGTTTGCAACGGACGTCACAAATGGGACTATCGCGGTCACCATTTTTTCCACCTCTGATTCCCTGGAGATGAACCATTCCACCTATGAACCAATATTGGCGAACAAAACCACTTTCGACTGGGCCACAGCTTTTGAAGTAGGACAAAATCCTCAGAGGAACTTGTCAGGGCCTCAGCAGATATTCGAGTATAGAAGAATCAAGCCACTGCAAGGAACCAATACCCAAACAAATGAAATCAAAGATCTGACAGACTTCATCTTTTGCGACTCTCAAACCATGCTTGGCCTCGCCGACTACGTCCTCAATCCATCTCAAGTCTCAAACACAATCAGACTAATCGAAATGAACGTCATCACCTCAAAGGAATCTGATGCCCCAGTTCCACAATCAATCTTCATGCATCCAGAATGGTCCCTAGCAGCATGGTCCGTTGATCGCGCCGGCCCTCTGAACACCGTCAATAAAAAACGCGGCGCGAGCAGAACCATCATCATCGCCATGGAGCAGTGGATTGCGCATTGGAATTTCAGCCAGGCACAAGTTGACTTCAGCAACATCCATCAATTCATCGCTGCCCACACATTATCACTAATGCCCTACTCAACCACCACCACAAAACCAACAGATCCCACCATCAATCCTCTCCTCCCCCGAAAAGCAATGATCCAAGTCTGGAAATACGATAACAAATCTTCCTCGTCCAGATTCGCAATCGCAGTACTCATCCTCGGTCTCATTTGCGTGTTGGCACGAACATGGCTCTACTACCTCGACCGAGAAGAAATGAAAGATGCGACGGAAATTTTGGTACAAGCTTTAAAGTCGATCAACGGACATCATCGCCGGAGCTCAAGCGGGACGTCGAGTTTGCCGCCACCGACGCCGGACTTGGAACAGTATACTGATGTTGGGAGTGAGGATGAGAAGGAATTTCCTGTTGTACGGGTTGAACCTGTTACGCCACCTGATGCCGCTAATGCGAAGACAAAGAGGATTAGTTATAAGAGGAGGGTTTCATTCCATGGCTGAGAAGCTTTTTTGTTTATTGTACTGGTTAGGGAGAGGGGAGGTGCTGCTTTGTTTCGATATGTCTTTGATCTTGGTTTTGTCGATACCCACGCTCACTGTTGCGTTATCAACGGACGCTCGTTTTTTGTCTGGGTTAGGTTGGTTTGGTTTGGCGTTTGTTTCAGATACCCACTTTCGCTTATATATGCGTATTATCAATACATTATGATTTTGTGAACAACCACATTAAAATGATCAATCGTGTAATCTCGGATAAGAGGGAATTTACGTAGTTATCGATCCACCTATATGGTCCTCTCTTATTATCATCTCATCTCACCAACACCGAGCCCCAACCCCAAGCCCAACCCCAAGCTCATCTCAGCCCACCTCCTGCTAACGAAAAAAATAATCAATCATACTTACATCTACACGTAGAGACAAATGATAAAAAAGCTCAAAGAAATCTCCCCTCGGTACACTAAACACCCCTCTACACCCTTGACTACGCAAAGGAGGATAAGAGTAAAGTGTAAGAAGTATAGAATAAGCTTTAGGAAATGGAGGAGATGGACGAGGTTTGAATAGGGTAAAGTAAAGTGAAATAGAAAATAACGAAGCTAATACAAATCTAGCGCAAATCTATCCTATCTTACCCTACTATATATTATCTTTATCTTCTATTATCAAAGCTCTACCAAACAACCGCAATACCTCTATGAAGACCACATATCCAAAAAAAGACAAAAAGAGGAAAACAGCAAGAATTATTTTTTTACAAAATGGAGATACCTAATATGTTGAATTACTACTACTCCTACTCCTGCTGTTATCTACGTACAAACACCGACCCCCGCTATGAGAAAGAGTAACAAACAATGCAGTACACACCCTTGAAAAGAAAAACCCAAAAAATTGTGACAACCAACCCCCTCCCCCAAAAAACTATATCACCCCATCTCCCTCCCTCCCCCAATCAGCCCCATCCCCTGCTTACCTACAACCCCCACCTACAACCCCCACCCATCCTCCTCATCATCCCCCCACAAATCCCCCCTATAAACCACGCCCCTCCTCACCCCCTCCTTTTCCCTCCACCCCCTCTCCCACAACCCATCCTTAACCCACTCCCCCCACTCCCTCTTCAAAACCCACTCAGCACCCGCCACATCCCTCGCAACCCACGAAAGATCAGCCCGTTGTCTGATAAGCTGTAGGAACGGGGGACAGGGGATATGTGGGTGGGGTTTGTATGGGTTTTCGTGGTAGGTTAATGGGGGTGGTGGTGGATAGATATGAGGAGGGGGGAGGTAGGTCGTTGGTAATGGATGTGAAGGGGGAAGGTAGGGTGCTGCTATTGGTTGTGGTGGAGGTGGAAACCCAGAAAAAGGCACAAGAGCTTGAGACTGCCGTACCAACGGAAGCGTAATCCCCGCATACATCCTCTGCAAAACGACAGGACAAGTTCCCAAAGCACAGAACGCGGTGCATGTATGTCCCTTTTCCTTTTCCTTGTCCTTTTTTTCCTTTTCCAGTTTTGCTCCTTGGTCTTTGAGGACCTCCTCTGCTTTCCGCATGTCCGTCTCGAGTACTGTTTTCTTGGACCCGAAGTTTCCGGATTGGAAGACGATGTCGGTTTTTAGGATGTTCCAGTTACTGGTTTCGAGTGGCGTTTGGCCGGGTTTGGGTGTGGAATGGCGTTCGAAGAATTTGCGCGCGAAGGTGCGGAGGCCCTCGTCAAGAGGGGTGGGCGGGTCGCAATAAATGGCTCGGACAATATCGTGGCCACTTTCGTGCGTGAATTGGTGGCTGACGAGTCGAGAATGCGCGATGCGTCTGACGGGTTCGAGTTCCAGGTGTAACCCAAGCTGGTACATGGCGATATCGTGTTGGACCGGTGTCTCCGCGTTGTGTGAGTACTTGAGTAATAGCGCCGGTCCTTTGGTCCCATTCTGTGTCTCGCTGAGATCGGGGTCCCAATGTCCCCTTGTCAAGAAGCTTATGAAGGATTTGAGCATCTCGACGTCGACCCAATCAGGCATGTTGAATTTTCGTTTCTCGTCTTCAAACTTCTTCTTGACACAAGAGAAATTGGTGGCCTTGCGATCGAGTTTGTATGATTTCTTGCCGAGAACCAATTCAACCCAATCCTTCTTGTCGCCACATTTGCTAAAGGGTTTCTCCTCAACGGTATCGTGGTCGAAGTCGAAGATGAAGATGTCAGGATCCACGGCTTTGACACATTTCTTCTTGTACCATTCATCAATCTTCTCTTTCTTGATTATCTCCACGTCAAAGGGACAAACTGTGCTATTCTTCTTGTGCGCACGAAGGATGCGATCTCGGGTCAACTCAATGGCGTGCCGTTGGGCCTGCCGAGGGAGCAGCGGGTGACCGAAATTCAAAGGTATGGGATGGTCATTCTTCGCGAAGACATCGGAGATCTTGTACATCAGACAGCCAAAATGTTCTCCATGTTTGAGGCGGCCGTCTGGATCCTTGCCATCGTTCTGGACCCCACAAGCGACCATGAAGTACGCATGAATTAATTGATGCAAAATTGTCGCCCATGCAATATCCAAAAAGGCCCCTCCTTTGTGGGTATATGCCCGCTTGATGGACGGCATGGGAAGCATCACGAGGACTTTCGAACCATCAGATGCCATCTTGGTCTTGCCTCCATGACCAGGCACAATCTCTTCTTTTGGGTCATCCAGAATGAGATGGACGTGCTTGTGGAGGGCGTTGTCGAAGAAGAGTCTGTCAAACAATCTCGCAGAATCTTTCAAAAAGGGGATCAATTCAATACCTGGCCCTGCCACCGTTCTCCGATACGCCCTGATGTCGCGCCAGATACCATCCTTGTTCTTTTCGATCTGCTTGACAATCGCGACCGTCGCCTCGTCGAGGGTCTTTGGTTTGTCGGAGGTGGAAGACGTGTGAAGTGGTTCAGAGTAATGCCGGCGAGCAAGTCGTTGCTCAAGGTCATAAGGTTCTCGGCGGTATCGACGCGCTAGGACGTCACCATAAAGATCAAGAGACCGACGGCGATGTTGTGAAGGCCCGAGTGCTACAGTGTGTCTGGGAAGTGCAGGCAAGTACATGACAAAGGGGAAAGACAATTGCTGAAAAGAGTGTCTGGCAGCGCTGAAAGGATGAATGCTATGCAAAGGACGGAAACAAGTCTAGGCGCAAAAGTTGAAGCAGAAAGCGAACGAGCCGAACATGACGGGACGAGAAGATATACTCGCGACGCAATCGAAGCCCGAAGGCAAGATATCTGGGAATGAAGTTTGCAGGTGACGCATGGAAGCCCAAAGTTTCGCAATGGTTGAGATTGACCCAACACGTCATACCATTGATGGGCATCTGCTGGCCTTCAAACGAGTCAGCTACGGGAAGGATTGTTTGTTATTCTTCGGGGAGGCGGTCTCATTCCATGACGCGAGAGAGAATTTGGCACACAGAGACGGGAGCCAGATAGGTGTTGCGAAGTTCGGTTGCTTGTGTCTTTCGTACTCCGGTCGCGCCACGGGTGCGACAAATGCTGGCTGGTAGGTAGGCGTTGCGTGGAAAATCCTGCAGATGCTGTGCATATAAAGCTCGAGCAATTCCGGCAATCGACTTCTGTGTATGAGTACTATTGTCATTAGCACAAGAAGCGCATCGTTAGGTCAAGTTCTGTATGTTGGAGACGTCAACCCTGTGCAAGTTGGTTTTGATGTTTGCTGCTTGATGTGACCAGACAGCCGCCAGCGAAGCGAGAGTTGAGTTCAGGCGTGTCAGCGTAGAATTACAAGCTTTTGCTATTGAATAAGAGCATCAGTGAACCGGGAGTATTTTTAGAGGTGCGTGTCGAATCCGGACTTGCACGCCTCTGCCATGCCCCTCCAGTATCACAAACGCAGTGCGCAACAATCAGCTACGAATCCCATATTTGCTGATTGGGCAGTCCAAACCTCAGTAGACGGGGTTGCCCTAGGCCTCAAGGACCTAACGGTATTGTGGAATCCAATGTCGCACACACACACAAGGAAGCTAAACAAGCTCCCTGTGGTGCGCTCTAGACGTTTGGATTGCCTTGTCAATATCGTGTGCGTAACCATCGTGATCGTGAGTAGTGAGTGGTTGTAGTCTGTCCGACGTCTCGGTAGATTTCGCTTCCTAACTCGAGGGAAGCTAGCTATCGAGGACTCGGGAGCCATTTTAGTTCCAGACTGTGTTGGCAGCCTTCGTCGTGACCTGTTCCGAAGTGCACATGTGCACCGGAGCCGGACTGGCAAATTGAAGCTGTGGACAGCTTCATCTGTGAGCAATGGTGAGACTTTGGCATTTGTCTGATTTGCATAGGAAGAAGTTAATATTGGACCATCCAGCCGGCAATTGCACCTTGACAGTCCCAACGTGTGCCTAGCCGCCGAAAACCATAGCATACGGAAGGAAGGGCGCACCTGCGCAAAATCAACGTGGTGCCCAACAGACTGACACGAACACAAAACACAGAAGTGGTTGTTCATTTTACCTAGAACGCAGGCATCCGCAAAAAAATCTCAAACAAAGCTGAGCTTGCGGAACCAAGGTCATCTGTACATGTCAACCGTCGCTACAACAATCAATTAAAAATCGCCAGTGGTAACCGCCCACAAAGCGCATGGCTCTACTAAAAGACAAAGCTGGCTGTTGTTCAGCTGCTTGCTGTCTCCTCTGCCATGAGCCACATTCGAGCAGTGAGCTGGACCATATCAAGGCATTTGTCATACTCTGTCAATCCCTTCGACCCGTATCTAATAGTTTGGTCTTGGGTAGCTGTCATCGGGTCGACCCGAGGTCGATGCCCTGCCACCACTTCCGCCCTCGCCGTAGTGCTTTCTCCTGAGCGCAGCAAGTCTCTTCTTCTTGGTGTGCGAGTTGATATAGGTACCAATCACAAATCCTACAATGTTGAAGAATGGAACCCATGTCTCCTGCGGCAGGAACTTCTGCGCAAATGCAAGGCAGACGGGGGACGTGACCCAGCTGACCTTCATGACGGGCCAGAAGCCGGCCTTGACTGTTGCTCTGATCTGGTGGAAGGTTCGGGCCCCAGCGATGATGGCCATGAAGATGAGATAAACAGAGTTTTGGATCGGTGCAATCTGTGGGCACGCGTTAGTTGGATGTCCAGCTCCGATGTTTGCGCGCTACGGGAATGCCAAAGCTCACCACAAGGTTGCTTGTCAAAATCTGCAAGATCTTTGCCTTCAAACTCGTCCTGCCGGCAAATATCTTTTGTAGGATACTGATAAGGACGTGGCCCAAGGGCGCGCTAACGAAAGCACCGTACATGGCCATCTTAGGCACGCGCGAGGTGAAGTAATGACCATCTTTGTTCTTATCATGCGCAATCCACGATGCGAGGATCTCTTGGGCACCAGAAAGGGTACCAGAGGTCAGCATCTTGGTGCGCAATGGGTTGGATTGGAGCTGCTTGAGGTAGGCCTGAGCAAGGATTAGCGACATCGTCACAACAGAGCGTCTTGAACAACGACATACATTGAGATAGCCATTCACTCCTCCTCCTTTGGTGATTGCTTCTCCAACTTGGTGCGCAAGATCATGTTTGCCGCCTTTGAGGCTTTCTTGGGCACCAGCTGCCATTGTCGCGGTCCCAGCATCGGCGATTTTGGTAGTGACCGTCTCCTCCTTGAATTTGACCGACATGGTGACGGCGACGTGTTATGGCGGCAATGTGTGTTCAGTATCGACCGCAGTCGCGAATGTGAGTTTGGGGATTGGTGCCGAGCAGCAGGAGGAGGTGGTTTGGAGTGGAGTCCGAAGAGGGGATTGTTGTTGTTCAGCTGTCCCTCGGAAGGGTCTCTGGAGATGGCTGGCAAGATATCCCTGAAGGCTGGGCAGCGCGGTAATTGTTTACCACTCTATATCCTCGCGACGACGTCAACAAACGGCGAGTAGTGAGGCTTCCAAAGGTTCTTGTCAGCCTTTGTCTGGTGTTTTTGTTCTGCGAGCTGCTTTTTGGACCGCGAGACCGAGTCTGAAGCTCAACATTCCACTTCCGGCCACCAAAGTGTCCATCGGATCACGCCGCCTCGCGTTGCTCTCGCAAAGGAAGCCTCTCATCACTCAATCCTCATATCCTCCTCCATATCTACTAGCGACTGCATTGGCCGTTCAGGACTCTGCGTCCGTTCGCCCTGAAAAGCTTTCCATGAAAGTGTACGCCATACTTGCTTGTTTTCGTGGAATGGATGCTTGATCTCATCTGGTGAGGATCTTGTGCATGGATGATGGCGAAATTGAATCGCTTGGCATCATGCTCTGTACCAGGGATACTCCTACACCGCAAGAGATGACATGAAGCTGTGTCTTCGTCCTCGCAATACAGCAACAACTCAGTTCGTGCACTTCCTCGCCAACATGAGCAGGAAGTTTGCGGGAGGAAAGTCCCGAGCAAGTGGGGTTTTACCGGTACAACGTTGCCATGCGTTTATTGTCCTTCCAATTGCTTCATGGAGTCCTTCAAGCGATGAACTTCTAGCAATTCCCATGAACAGGGTTGGTCGAAATTCATTGCTACTTGTCTTCAATTGAAAGTGTGACCCTAATGCTAGCAGGTTGTCAAAGGACAAAAGAGTTGATTACTCGGCTGTATCGGATCCAATGCTTCAAACGGCTTTGTGTCGAGTATGGGATGTTTGCAGGAGCGCCATCGGCATTAAGAAAGCGTCCATCTCTGTAGAGCGAGATCGATCTGAGATGTCCAGCGTAGATCAGGGGCATCCGGTGGTACAGCAGGGAATGGTAGGACATGTTGCCATGTTGCTTACCCCTCACAGTAGTTGCTTGTGAATCAGGGTTGGCACATGAAAGACGGCGGCCTCATCGTGATTCCCTTCAGGATGACCCAACGCATGCCCTCTGGTTTGCATACCGATTCCTCTTGCCACAGATTCCAAACAAACCGATTGAGGAGATTGAGCTTCTGTATGAGATGGTGTTAAGAGAAGCAATTAGACAGACTGAGAGGATGGACGATGTTTCCGGATAGCTGCATATCAGAAAAGAGACATGGATGAAGGGTACGGGAATCCACCTCACGCAGTCAAAAGCAAAAGCCAACCATGGGACTTCGTCGGTCAGTACCAAACGATGGGATCAACAGGGCGGGGACCCTGACGGATACTAGTAACTCTTCCATTGTTCGCGTGTAGCTCTCACAACTCCATCGCGCCTGCCTGCCATTGTTATCAAACACACGCCGCCACCCCGCAAATCAATCTTCCACTGTGACTATCTCGTATCTCACACCTCGCGTCTCGCGCCTCACACCTCACACCTCACACCTCACACTCCTCCACTCGGCCTCGCTGCTACACTTTCAGCCATCATGTCCAGCTCTCCAGCTCCTTCCATATCTCCTACTACTACTACTACTACTACTACTACCACCACTACTACCACCACCAAACAGAAGCCAGAATGCGCCAAGCCAGACATAGGGCCCAGGAAACCGAGCGTCAAGCGGAATAGCTCAACTGCAGGGTTGGCGAGTCTTTCAAGTAGTCATGAACCTCACATTAACATGCATTGTAGTCGCCCTCCTCAACGCCGGCCGCCTGTCAGTTACGGCACGTGTACCCACATCACCATGGACATGCTGTATGACTATAAACTTGTCTGCGACCTCTGCCGCCAGCCCTCTCGTCTTGGCTTCCTGTATAAATGCAACCAGGACGTTTACATCGACAATTGCGCCAAGAAGTACCTAAGAGATTTCCCCGATGCAGAGGCAATCAAGACCTCAACCGTCGCCCAGCTCCGCGCCATCAACATGAGCGCCTCCGTCATTTCTCAATTCGAGCAAGGCAGCGTCTACACCCAGGGTCAAATCGAAATTCTGAAGATACAGAAGTCTCACATGTTGGCCGTTGTGGATCAACACAAAGCTAAACTTCCTGTCATCCCCACGTGCAACCTCAAATGTTGTCCTTCTTGTCGTCCCTATCTGAAGGACCGCGTCCCTTACTCCTTCGACGCCGTCTTCGCTGGCGAGATCGAGCCCCTTGATCCCGACACAGAGCAGCTGCCGATCCAACCTGCGCATAGAATGTTGGGGCTTGGACTTAGGCCGATACCTCCCATTCCACTACTCTATCCCATCGGTAGTCTATCCACTGAGACTTCAGATGACGAAGATGACGACATATCCATCTCTAGTGACGAAGATGACGTCCACGATGGCCATGATCATGGTAATCGAGAGGAAGATCAAGGAGACAAGGAGGAAAGTGACCAGAAGAAGGAAGGCGTTCAGAAAGAGGCTGATAACACGAGAGAATTGGAGGTGAGGGAGCGCTCGAAACACGTGAGAGGATCAACCGATATTGATAGCAGCGACGGTGCGGCAGTCACAGAGGATAGCGTCGAGACGGCTACAGTGATACCAGATATCGTACAGGTCTGAGATGATTATTATGCTTCCGTTTTCGAACATCGCACGCCACGGGCGCTTGCGTGGCCCCTGGGAATGGGTGGAGGGGGCGTTGTAAATGAGCGTTGCCGTACATATTTGTAATTCCTGAGCATCAATATCAATGACGGTGGATCCTGATGATGCGGTTGAAAGTAAGATTACTTTCCCTACTACATTCCTATCTTACACTGTGCTAGTCTGACTTGAGTGGTACTCATCTTCATCTCATCCTCGTTTTTGGGGGCGTTACAGATACTTCTCTTGATGGGGTTTCTGTTGCGCGTGCGGAAATAATGATTGCACCTTTTATTAGGTAGGGTTGAGAGGGTGTTGTTCGTGAGCGCTTTGAGTTCTCTAGTGGTTCTAAGAGGAATTGGTTATGAGATGAGTGGTTAGATGGAGTACGCAAACTCTGAGTTTTGTTTGAGAGCGAGAGGGGTTTGGGTTTTGTGTTTTGTGTTGTGGGGGAGGGGAGGGGAGGGGAGGGGGTTAGGTAGGTTAGTACTTGAT
>JEMP01000092.1:260192-304719 GCA_000738655.1 Venturia pyrina ICMP 11032 | reverse complement strand
AGAAGCATTGATCAAGCGCTAACAACTAATAGCTATCATACCATAGTATATACTTAAGCAAGGTCCTTCAGCCCCGTCTTGGCAGGTTTTATCAGAGCTTGTTTGAAGGACGGCCATAGGGATTTGCAAGTCTAATAGTAGCTCAAATATGAAGAGGGCCTTGTACTATATAGAACTGTATTATCAGGTCTGATGTGGTAAGATCCGGAAGTTGAAGAATTGGCACTGAATTTGTGTAGAAACTTTCGGTTGCCTCTGGGAGGTACGCCTCGTCGAACTTACCCAATTCCAGAGACCGAAAAGCCTAGGTACTGCTACAACGATGACGGCATCCTCCTTGATCCTCATGTGAAGTTGTATCCGTATATCCACCTATCTGTGGAGTACATTCTTCCGAGGTTTACGCGGCTTTTTATTCCACCTCCACATCTCCACACATCTACCATTCAACCAGAACCACATAAAAATAGTGCGACGATCTTCATGTATTTCTTACAATGAAAAATGCGTCTTTCTCCATCCCTTTCTTCTCTTCGGCGAGTTACTAGCGTTGGCGATCAAGTAGGGATAATTAATTGAGGGTATCCTGAGCAGAAAATGCGGTAGAGTGGGAGGGTACTCCGTACGAAGTATCTACTAGGAATCCATTTCTCACTCTAATAGGTCGATAGCCCGTGCGCTCGGCGCTATTTACTATGGTAGCTGGGGAATTAAACGTTAATTGTCACCCCGGCCCAGGTCAGTGCGCGAGGTCGTCTTGCTTTTATCTCTTCGCGAAAACTGAATATTTTTTCTTCGGATCTTTTGTATGCTCTTCGCCTCTTCTTTCTCTTTCGAAAGAACCAAATTTTTGTATACTTGTAGCTTGTTGTGTGTGATTTGACGAGGGGGGCGACAGGGGGGTGCGGATTAACGTTTAATCGCCCAGCTACCACAGTACATAGTAGAGTGTACGAAGAATGGCGGCAAGAAAAGGGATGTGAGCTGAATCCCGGTTGTGGGGTAAAGAACATCGGTATGAATTAAGTTTACCCCGCAATCCGCAGCTTCGCTCTAGATACAATATGACCTATCAAGTTCAGGTTCTCGCGATGTCGTATTCGTTCACGTCCTAGAAACATAAAGAGAGAGTAAGATATAACCAAGACCTAAGATCCGACGATCCTCATCATCATGAAAAGTCGATATGGAGACCCGACTTTGCTCCAATATTATAGGGTAGATTTATAGTATCTTTGACAGATTAGTAAAAACCCTCTTTTATAGTTGTTAGCGGTATAACACTTACCTTACTGAGGTAGCATGCAGCGAGGCGTTCAGCCAAAATATAGAGGTTTTCTCTTAATAGAAATGTGCTATCTTATATCCTAGACCTAAGAAGATAACACGACTTGATATTGAAAGCTTCCTATATGACGACTGTTTTAGACCTCAAGGTTACAAACCCCTCCGTATCATAATCAAGAAATATCCCGTCGTTAGTTCAAACCCAGACATCGGTACTCAAGTCGTTGGCAGCACTCAAGCAACTCTACCATACACGGGACTTCCATATTACTGGATGCTTGCTGCTTGCTGCCTTGAGAACATCCGCTCAATGTGGCAGTAGCTCCGAAGGAGATGGGGAGGAGTCAGTCGCAATTGCAAGGCAAATGAGTCCATGCCAGTAGACTAGAGCAACAACAAGTGGAAGAGCAAACTCGTGTTAACCCGGAGGTCGTTCATGGAGCTGGGATTTAGTTGCGATGTATCTCATGGCGTGCACCTGCCAAGCAAAACATGTGGTGTTGGAAGGGAATTTGAGCTGCTGGAATGAAATCATACCCGAGAGTCCGTCGCAGCAACCCATCCCGAGACGATGAAATCCTGTGGTCGATGATTTCATGATGCAGTTGACAAGTTCAAGAATTTGGTGAGGATGAAAGCGCGGTCTCTCATTCGTCATCCCTAGACGCATGTTTCTATTTTTACGCGCTCCCCTCTTCCCCTCCTTGGATTTTTACAACGATTCTCGAAAAGCTCTCGCTTTTCAGCACCAGGAGACGTTCAAGTTCGTAAAAGAGTTGTTGCCTTGCGATACTGCTGTTTTTCACGGAGTTGGGGTCATGAAGGAATATTCCACCAGGGGAAGAAACAGAGAAATATCCTGCTTTTTACAATTTCACAAAGGCTCAATCCTCAAGCAAGCCTCTAAATCCTACCCGTCACCATCCGACCCTACTCTGGAGGAGAGTCTTATCTTTGGTGACGGGTAAGGCGTAACGTTTATTCTTAGGGTCTTATCTTTGGTGACGGGTAAGGCGTAATGTTTATTCTTAGTTGTCTCCTAACTTCACTTGATGTTCATATTGTAGGGTCTCAAAGTCTCTTAGAGTACGAGCTGAGCCTGGGACGGTCGATTCTCCGAAGAACCCTGTGGACGATTATGGAGCGGGGTCCCTCGAACTTGCTAAACAAGTCAACTAAGCCATGTAAGATAGATAAGGTATAGAGAGGGAAAGAACAGAGAAAAAACGGTTTTGGCTCGTGGGTTTGGCATCCGCGCCTTCGATTTCGTGGGCATTATCACAAACGGGAAGTGTAATAGATGATATCGTCGCCGATATTCTCAACTTTTTTACTGAGAGGCTTTGAAGCTCCGCTGTCTTGATCCACATTGCACCATATTGCCTCAAGACAACAAGATCTGCATGTACGTACAAAGAGTCGAATCGAACAAACTTACAACAGCATTGGGCTTCGACCAGGGAGAATCCGAGATCTACACAGTATACGATGTACGTTCGGAAAACCGTCCGTCCTCGTATAAGTCTTGATCTTGAAGTAGCGAATTGGACGAGGAAGACTCAGCACTCATTGAACTAGGTACACTCGTTGAGCTAGGTGAACTCATTGAACTAAGTAGACTCATTAGGTAGATTCCTTGAACGAGACAGATTCCCTGAACAAGGTAGAAACATTGAACTAGGTAAAGTACGCTATAACTACCCTGATCTATTTTGTGATCAAAAGCATTAGAAGAAACCCCCAAACTCGGTGCCAGCTGTTCATCTTCTAGCATCCCAAGCTCTTTCAACCGTGAGATGTTCTTGCCACTTTCCCTCTTAATAGTCTTCGGTGCCGCCGTGCGGCAAGTGTCTGGTTTGAATCCTCCTGAAGTTGGGGTCGTTACTCGGGACAAGCCCAAAATTCCGAAAGGTTATATAAAGGCCTGCGGTCCATGTACAAAATATGGCTCCAAAGATATCGTACGTTATCCCAAGCCTCTCTAGGCTCTGCAATCATCCATCCTTTGTCATATCTTATTATAAGAAGTCCCAGATTGACAGGAGACAATAGGTGTACTATTGTGGATGGGGGTTCGGGAATCCGGTACATTGCTCAGCAGATTGCGGTGTAGTAGAATATCAGCTGCATCTCGATGTCTGCTGTGTATGTTCAATCCAGCAGTACGAAGGGCTTAAGGGCCATGCTAACGTGTTCGTAGACCGTCTTTTGTCCCTGATCGGGTAGGCAGGATGGAGTATGAGCAACATCCCGCGGCGAACATACGATCCAGCAAATGATCGAACAGGGAATTGCATGAATGAGGTTGAGAGTGAGGGTATTGGTTGTGAAAGCTGGTCGCATTTGGGAGCAGAGGAAAAGATACACGGTCTCATCCGATGTCGGTCCGACACTCAGGTTGCAATCTCAGGCTCTTCCCATCTTCAACCACACCAACTTTTCGTTACAGACACGTAGATGAATCCCACCTCTGGCTTACATTATGGCTCGCAGCACTGATCAACGACCGTAAGCCAATGAATTCCAATCCGGTGGTGGCTGGGTGAGTAAGCTTTGGGAACTTCCACTTCCACCTGTCCTCCCCAGCCGTCAACCATCACGATACCCCCTTTGAGTCACATAAGGACACTTCTTCAGTCCTTAACCCTCAGAAAAGGTGCGAATTGGACGGAATCCGTGACTGTTGACATGCTCAGCCGCGTTTGGATGACTCTCGCCATGTGTTCTCACCACAGTTGACGATGATTTGTACTCCTCCATCAGCATTCCTCTCTTCTTCTCATAACATTCACATACCCTCCATTTCTCACTCCATTCATCATCATGCCATCGCTTTCCACAAATCAAGCTTTCCAAACGCGACGACGGGCTCTCAAGGCATACCGGGCTCGTCGGAGCCTTCGACTTCGGTCCAGCATGTCTCCGGCGTTGAGGAAGTTTCTCATGGCCTTTCTATTAATCGCCTGTCCTCTTCTATTCGCTCATGTAGCACAAGCGTGTACCCCAAACTGCGGCCAAGCAAGCTCCGATGGACCTCTCAAACCTGTCATGGGTATCGACTTGGGCACAACCTACTCTGTTGTTGGCGTCATGAAGGACGGCAAACTCCATATCGTAGGATCATCCCACAATATCGTGCCTCAAACGATTGACTCATGTTTGCGACTTGATAGGTACCCAACGAAAAAGGCACCCTTATTACTCCCTCCTACGTGGCAGTGACCGACCAAGGCAGAGTTGTTGGTGATCCTGCCAAAGAAGCGGCGGCCCTGGACCCCAAGAACACCATATTCGACATCAAGCGCCTGATTGGCAGAGAGTTCTCAGACGAGAATGTGCAGACTCTTATCCCACATTTCCCATTCCGAGTGGTGGAACAAGCTGGTCGACCCGCAGTCAAGATCGGCAAGCAGATTCTTACGCCAGAGGAAATCTCAGCCAGTATCTTGATCAAGATGAAAGATATGGCCGAAAATTACATTGGAGAGCATATTGAGGTAAAATTCCATGCTCACCCTAACGAGCATTATTACTGACACCGAAAAGGATGCCGTAATTACTGTACCGGCCTATTTTAATGACGCACAACGCACAGCGACAAGAGATGCCGCTACGATTGCTGGTCTGAATGTGCTACGCCTTGTGAACGAACCAACAGCAGCTAGCTTAGCTTATGGTCTTGGTCGCAACGACGACTACTACCAAGAACGCAATGTACTTGTATTCGATCTCGGGGGAGGCACCTTCGACGTGTCTGTTCTTGTCATTGATGAAGGAGTCTTCGAAGTGATGTCGACAGCGGGTAACACGAACCTGGGCGGCGAAGACTTCGACCAGCGCATCATGGATCATGTTCTGGCAAATTTTCAAAAGGCTACAGGAGCCACAATCTCGAAGAACTCACCGGCAATGTCAAAGTTGAAATCTGAGGTCGAGAGGGTCAAGAAAGCCCTCAGCTCCGAGACAAAGTACGTCGCTCAAGAACCATCAGGCTTTCTTCTCCGCTAACTCAGGTAGTGCTACCATCGACATCAAAGAATTTTACAAGGGCGAACCCCTCTCAGAGACTCTGACCAGAGCAAAATTTGAAGCCTTGAATGAGGATCTTTTTCTTCAAACTCTCGAACCGGTCAAGCAAGCTCTAAGGGACGCGAAGATGAAGATCAGTGATATTGATGATATCGTCCTGGTGGGCGGATCCACGCGCATTCCTTACGTGCGCAAAATGCTCCACGACTACTTTGGAAAGTCGCCAATGGCAAACATCAACCCGGATGAAGCTGTGGCAATGGGAGCCATCATTCAAGGCTGTGTCATCATGGACTGTCCTGGAGTTCAGAGTGTCCTTATGATGGATGTCAATCCGCTCACTCTTGGTATCGAGACTGACGGTGGCATTATGGCCCCTATCATCAAGCGCGGTACTAGTATCCCTACAAATCGACGACAGGTATTCTCTACCACGGTCGACAACCAAGAGACAGTCCGTATTCGTGTATTTGAGGGCGAATTGCGCTCAACCAAGGAGAACAACGAGCTCGGTGAGTTCTTGCTGAGTGGTATCTCTGCTGCTCCGAAAGGTGTTCCCCAGATCGAAGTCGAGTTTGAGATGGATTCGAATGGAATATTACAGGTTCATGCGGCGGAGCATGGCGCAGGTATCTCGGCATCGGTGACGATCAAGGATAGTGGACGGCTTTCTTTGGATGAAATCGAGCGCATAGTTGATGCAGCTGCGGCCCAGAAGCACGTAAAGACTGGGCCAAAGTTAGTTTCAAGTGAGTTCGCGCAGAATGGAGACGGTAATGGCGGCTCCATCAAGTGGGAGCATGGCGAACTTTGAGGTATTTTCTCTGCTTTGGGAAGTATAATGGCCCCCGGGTGGGATTATACACTGACGGCGTTTCTTGACAGTAGACCCAGGCTCGGGTAACTTCGTTTGTCATTACATTGGGGTCAATAACAATCCAGGGTTCAAACTCATTCTTACCCACCTTACAGCGGTTTGCTTTCCTATATTCCTCTCCCTAAGCAACTTCAAACAACAAACAGTTCTTCAGCTCGAATCACCATGGCCGCATCTTCGACCACCGCGAGCCATTCCATGAACGAGGACACGAAACCCAACCATGAGGTATTGATGACAAACTCCGGGGAGCATTCTCATCAGCCGGAAGCCTCACCACTCGAGCTGGAAGCCTCGTCACTCGAGCCGATTTCACTCATCGAGCGAGATATGGAAAACCTCACCATGCAGCCTCCAGTGACACCAGCTCTAGATTCTCACTCGATCTTGCTTCGATCGGCTCACCTCCTCAAAACAATCTTCCACATCTACCGCTGTTACACCTCCTTCGGCACGATCGAGACAGTCAATCACGGAAATGGCGCACTCTCCTTCTCCCGCTCAAACTACGAAGAGACCACCGCGACCGGAAAGTTCATCTGGGCTGATCAACCATTCGGCCGCATTGATTTCGACGGAGAAGATGGCGAAAAGGATTTCGATGCCATCATCAGCGCAAACGAATGCTACACGGTCGTCGCATTCATGGGGGAAATCATCGCTACAGTCTTGGAAGGTAAGTTTCAATTCGCCCTACCATTCTATCCTAAATCCTCGTTGATTATTTTATAGGCCAGTACACCTACCTCGAAGCAGTGGCCGGAAAACCAACCAACATGCCCCGTCCCGTAAACGAAACAATGGCGGGCATCACCCGTGGCCTAACCGACGAACACTGGGTCATCCTCATCACCACACTCACTGGTGAAGTCTTCGTCCTTGATTTGACGGGTGCGCAGTATGGATGGACCGACCTCCTTACACCATGTGTCCAATACGTCGACGATCATTTCTCCCAATTGTCTCAAGTCCTCCCCCTTGATCATCTCCGTAATGTCTGGAACGAGGACAATCTTTCTTCAGGAATGTATCTGAAAACATCGTCGGTTGCCGAGAATTATGTTCTGAAGGCCATGGCATTGAGATTCAAGTTTTGGTGTGATGAGGAGGGGGTTAGTATGCTTGAACTCTTCAGGCTTGGGCAGGAAGAGTATCTCATGAAGAGTTTCGAGGTCGTTCTTGCGGGTGTTATTGCTGTGGAGAATTTGATCCGTTTGTTCAAGCGGAAGAAGATGTTTCTTTGGTATGTGGATGAGAACCAGGAGTTGGGATTGACGACTTCATTGAAGCATGCGAAGATGCTTGGGTTTTGAAGAGCCTGTACTGTCTTGGGAAGAGAGATTGGAGACTTGGATGCAGGGAGGGCATAAGTTCATGGAGGGGAAGAGCGAGATGAGGGCGATCTCGGTAGATTTGACCTTGGGCAGACATAAGCGGGTCTGTGAATGGCTCTCTGGGATTTTAGTGCTTTCAGCTCTGTGAAGGACGAAAAGGCATCTCTAAACTCCCAAGAGTCGATATAAATCCTGTGGCGAAAGCTTACGGGTTAGTCAGACAATAAAATATGATCTTCTCCAAGGCTTCTTCAGTATTTGCCGCTCGACTCTACGGACTATGACTGTTTACAACGAGGTAGAAAGGCAGAAGATGATTCTCGATTCGTTCTATCGTCACAAAGACGGTGTGAATAGTATCTCGGATTTGGTCGGGCTATTGTACCATGAGACATTGCCATTAGGAGACCATCACTGATCAAACAACCACGATATCGAGGATTCTTCATAGCTGAAGCACAATCATCTTTGTATTGAGTTGTTCGATTGTTCTAGAAGATATCCTTGGTTATCTCTATTCACGTTTAGGATGAAGCCCCGAATGAGCCAGTTACCGGCAATGCTTACTTCGGCTGAAGATGTATGTGTACACAATAATTCAAGTACGAGGTATATTCTATTCACTCATTTCAAGCTTGCGGACAGACTCGTGGCATAGTCTTCCGACGGAGTTTAGAGGATACGCTTGGTCGTTTTCCTTCACGCTTGGGATATATTCTTCGGTATTGCGGTCGGTTACTTGTGATGGTTTGGCCGGCTTGAGACGGGAAGGTAGTGGCTCTCTTCATTAATTTCGATCTCGTGGACAGACTCACAGCATGATCTTACGATAATGTCTAGAGGATACCCTCGGCCATATCCATTCACGCTCAGGATGAACAGTCAAGTCTACCGAGCGCTTCATATGACTGGCGCGGCTTAAAACATGAAGACGAAAAGTCTTGTTTGCCATCCGTTCTCTTCACCAATTCCGATCTCGTGGACAGACTCATAGCATGATCTTACGATAAAATCCAGAGCATACCCTCGGCCATATCTATTCACGCTCAGGATGAACAGTCAAGTCTACCGAGCGCTTCATATAACTGGCGCGGCATAAAAGATGAAGACGAAAATTCTTATTTGCCATCCGTTCTCTTCACGAATTTCGGTCTCGGAAGCATGGACATGGCTCAATAAGTGCTGTAACGAGTTTTGATGCATCACTGCGGGGGGATGGAGCGTTACGAAGGTCGTGGTTGGGGACCTATATAGAGAGAGCGTTTGGGACAGGATTGAGAGTTTCGATAATTAGAACTTTTAACAACTACAATTTCCAACAACTATAACTTGCAACAACAAGTTCCAACTTCCAACAAGAGCAGCTTTCAACGACATCCAACAACTACAACTTCCAACAACAACAACAGCAACAACAGTAACTACTTCCAATAACAACTACCAACGACTTCCAATACCAACGACTCCAGCTCCAAACTTTCCCACCACTTCAACCCCCAACAACCTAATTCACAATGCCCAACCTAGGACACGAAGAGGGAATGGCATCTCCCGTATACGACTGCCCCGCATACGTGACGCCCGCAAACCAGGAGAAAAACACCATCATGTGTTGCCGATGCTTCAACACCTGGTTTTGGCCAGCAAACAAAGGCTTCCCTTGCTCAAACGCTAGGTGCGGCTTGTCGGTCAAGCCCAACATTCATCATGGGCTGAGTTCATCATGCTGCCAGTTGGCAGATATTCAAGAGCTTGTGAAGTAGGCTGGTGGTAAGATTTCCTCTCTTGGTTTCTTTGTCTTTGGGGAGTTGGTGACTAATGAGATGTAGGAGAGGGGGATGGCATATTGGAGGATGGGGGTTTGTGCTTTTGGCTGTGGTTGGGGAATCCTTTGATTTTTTATTTGGTTCTGGGTTGTTTTGGGATATGAGTTCTCCTGCGAGGGGGGAACCTTAGTTTGGGAATGACTGTTATGGTTTGGTTTGATTTGAATATGGAATGGATTAATGATTTGGGTTTCCTCATGAGGGGAACTATGGATTTGTTAGCTAGGTGTTCGGCTTGATTTCTGGGTTTGGTTTTATGTTATGGGATATACCAGTAGATGGTTTTCTGTAAACTATGAATGGAGTTTACTATTGTCATCTCTCGATTTGATATTGGTGCTTTGTGATTCATGGAAGCCTATGAAGAGAGGCTACCGTTCACGCCATGAACTTGGCATCATGGGTCGATCTGTGTGATATCCAACATCGTTCTTCTTACCAGTGGTCCCGTGCTTTGATGATAGGTTCTAGGTGACGGTGTGCGGCTACTTCATCACCAGAAAGAGTATCTAGCGGCGCTACAAAAGATTTCGATTAGTTGGTCGATGTCAAAGATCAAGCTTTGGATGTTGTGTTGGGTGTTGCAGCAAACGAGCTAGAAGTCTTGGAGGTTGTTGAAGCGTGACGCACGATCGCCAATGTTCCGCCTCGATCTTCCAAAGAGTCCTTTCCTTGTCGAGATAAGCACCCCGAGATGGATGGCGACAAAATCCTGGTCGTTCTCGGGAGATTTGCAGAGTATTACATAGTAAAAGGGGCAGGGTTCTGGGGGAATTATCATCCTCACTGGGATTATCACCTCCTTTATCAACACCAGCACTAAAAATCGTCGTAAACATGCTCGAGGTCATTAGACTGCCGGTTACAGGCTGCACCATTCCATCAAGGCTAATGCTGGAACCCGGCCTGTCAGAATGGACGCGCGTCTCACCGACTTCAGGTACGACCGACGGGTCATGGGCACTGCAAAGAGACTCGCTGGTCCCACAACAAACTCCATACAAATCCTTTTCAGACATGTCTCTTACTCTCTTCTTGGGAAAGCGTCACGCTGCATCGCTTTCATCGCCCACGGTTGAGATGCACGAGACCTGGCGTCGCTCTCGCCGATTCGCACCGTGGTCAAGTCCACATATTATCAGCTTTTCTTACCTGCCAGTGGCGTGGAGAGACTCGCCTCCGTCGCAGTGTGTGAGCAGATATTAATGCTTTCCAAGAGACTGGCAAGCTCCGGTCGAACGATAGGGGATTATAAGATGGCCGAATACGCGTCCTTTAGCGGGAAACTCGCCTTTCTTCGAAGTCGTCAACAAGACCTTGACAAACCAACCTGGGCGCGGATCGGGACCAAGAAGGCGATTCACCGACTCGGTTCCTGAACATTAATGTAAATCTGTAGAGGAACTGGTGTTCTTTGACGCAGGGCTGCCATACACACCAAGACATCCTTCCTTGTCGACATACAAAATCCTTGACGGACACGAGTACTAGGTCAGTAGTGGAGCCAAGACAACACGTACATGTACTCCGTACATATCGAACAGGCGCGTTCACTCATCTGGTGATAAGCCTCCAAGACATGACGGGTCGATCGCCGCACGAGAGTAGGTTGATACGATTTCGATATTGAACGAGGCCGCAATACTATCCAGCCATCGTCCTGACAAGTAAACCGGATCGATTGTATCCGAATTCGGGATGCCGAGTCGAGACTCGGGTAGCTTTGTGGGAGACGGACGTTTCGGAAACGGCTACAGACTTCGAATCATGGAATCCATGATGTGATGGTGGCATGCCGCGGCAAGAGGCCGAAGATGTCGTGGATTCGAGATGGTCGATACGGAGAAGGCTCCCCGTCACCAAGATTTCACTTCGAGGCCGACGAGATCAAGCATACGCGTCTCTCTGCCTTAGAGCCTTAACCTAAATTCCAATGTCTTCATCCCTACGCCCTAGACCTCATGCAGCGAGTGACGCGGCATGTTAGGAGTACAGGGCAGTTGATTGGATGGGCAGGAAGAGATCCTGGCTTACGTAGTGTTCGCGGACCATCTCACAGAAACCGTTTGGAATCACGTCTTGTTCTACCAGAGCAGCGGAGAAGGACTACCTCCGTACCTCCCTGTGTGTAAGATTACTATTCTACGGAATAATTCTAGAGCCGTGGCAGCAAAGGGGGCCATAATCTAGCTCCTCCATCCTGGGTCTGCAGTTCCAAATGTCTTGCCCAGAGCGCGACTACGGTTCGTATGATTGCAGGTTTACGCAAGCTTTGCGGACACGAATCTAGGTTCGGGTTGTCACGGGGGGAGTGAAGAACTGGCATGTCGAAGGTCGAAGCCTCGAAGGACATGATC
Organism: Venturia pyrina ICMP 11032; assembly: GCA_000738655.1. Lineage (NCBI taxonomy): Eukaryota > Fungi > Ascomycota > Dothideomycetes > Venturiales > Venturiaceae > Venturia > Venturia pyrina. The sequence goes on along the minus strand of JEMP01000092.1, from coordinate 293,009 downwards.
GAAGGACATGATCGAAGGGCATTATCGACGGACATTCATTATCGAAGGACGTTGTCAAAGGACATAGTTGGACAGCTCTTTGCGGGCCCTCGCAATATATCTATCACAGAGTCTTGGAAGCCATGCGTACAGGCATCTCGCAGTGGGAAATATCAGTTTGCGGCTTTCAAAGTGAAAACAGTCTACACAGTATAGTAGCCACAGCCCATCCGGCAAGCTGTGCAATCAATCAAAGCTGATGGGCAGCCAAGAGGCCACCTTGCCTAAAGCGTCTCAAACGAGGACAAAGCTTGAGAGGCCACGCACTCTTGCATTCGCACGCGCAACGGCTGGGCAAGGACTGCGAATCACCAAAGACACGACGCCTTTCGCCAGCCGGATATAATCCAAAGATGCCCTCGGCCCAGGGACTCTCTTCTCCCTTCCCTCTCTCCCTCCATCCCAGCCTCCGTCGCTCTCAACTGTGTGCTACTGCAGGCACCAAAGACTCTAATAAAGGCCCAGAGCAAGTGCACAGCTGCAATATCAGCCTGTCCTGTCCCTGAGGCAGACATCGGACAGCGGACCCTTGTCGGTGTCCGAGGGGCTTGGACGCAACGAAGCCGCGCGTACGGGCTCTGAGCGTGCTGATCCATACCAGAGGAGGATCTCCCAGTTTTGCCGACACTCTTCCCCAACATCTCGAATCCTCCGTGATTCTCACCACATTCTACCTCGTCGCCGTCAATCCAACCCTACATACCCTCGGTGTACAGGCGCCAGACACCCTCCTTTGCATACACACCATCGCATTTCTCACTGACGAACGACTGACGCCACCAAGGCAACCAGGGCTTGGACTGGGACTGAGACGGAGCCACGCCATACAATATAGCAAATCGGACCTTTCCTCACAGTATTCTTGGATTCGACATTTCCACAGTCATACGGTCTGCGGCTCCATTCAATCTTCACAATGGACCATCGAGCTGGTGCCTCACGTCGGGGGCATTCGGCCCACAGGAACATCTTCGACGAGCAACGATGCCAGGACTTCACCGACAAGTTTCGGCAAATCCTGAGCACCAAGCGCATGAACGAACTCACAAACAAATCCATAAGTCGCATGGGATCACAGTCTGCGCGAGAACGGGATTACAGTTCGCCACTACCTGATCAATCACCCGCCTCACTACCATCTTATTCCTCGCTCCGAAATATTCCCCTAGTTCCTTCACCGCCCAAAGATGCACGATCACTACGGTTCCGAGCTATGCTCAACACCCTATCCAGCATGCCACAAAAATGGGAGAATCCGGGACTACTCGACGAGGCTTTGAAAGTCGTACCGCTGGAAAGGATTTACAACGAGGCTGAGGAGGAAAGCCAGATACTACAAGCGGAGGCTGCGAGTTTGGGCTCGGGGAAGAAAGCTGCTTGGGGATACCAGGATTGCGTGGTGCGGGCATTGATGAAGTGGTTCAAGTCTTCGTTCTTTTCATGGGTGAACAACCCACCTTGCAGCATGTGCGGACACCCCACAATCGGTGTTGGCATGGCTGCCCCACTTCCGGACGAACAGGCAAGAGGCGGTGCCCAGGTCGAACTATATCAATGCTCATTCGAAGGATGCGGAAACTTTGAGCGGTTCCCACGTTACAATGACGCATTTGTGCTACTGGAAACCCGAAGAGGACGTGTAGGCGAATGGTCGAACTGCTTCGGCATGCTGTGCAGAGCCATGGGCGCTAGGGTGCGATGGGTGTGGAATTCTGAAGATCATGTTTGGCTCGAAATATATTCGCAATACCGCAAGCGATGGGTACCAGTGGACGTGTGCGAACAAGCATGGGATAAGCCAAGGCTTTACACTGATGGTATGTCATTTCCAGGATTTCCTACTTGGCACAGTTATTGACTTTCTTGGCAGGTTGGCACCGAAAGCTTGCATACTGCATCGCGTTCTCAGCAGACGGATGCATGGACGTCACTCGACGATATGTTCGTGATTTCAACAAATGGGGTGCCGAGAGAGCGCGAGCACCCGAGCCAGTACTACTCTACATTCTCGACGAGATCCGCGCCATGAAGCGCAAGAACCTAGCCAAGCAGGAAAAATTCAGGCTCGAGGGCGAAGAGATGCGAGAGTACCGCGAGCTCCAACTGATTGTTGCTCAATCTATTGCCGCTGAGATCTGCAAGATTATTCCAGAAGACTTTTATAATGGCCGGTCTTCTCGACCTGTGCGATCTGATCCAGACGCGCAAAAGGCCGCCGAGGCACGAGCAGAGGCTGCGCAAGCTGAAGCCGAACGTCAACGATTACAAAACGCACGACGGCCGCCTGGCCCACGCAATCCCGAACAACCACCACGGTGAAGCAAACCATCTGAATGGCTTTCATCATCATTCGGTTCCATGATGTGTAACATAATGGGACTACTCAATATATTGAGACTACTCGTTGAGCACCACCTTAACTCGATACCTTTGCGAGGCTACTTCATCATCGCACGATAATGTCGTGCTCGGCGTATTGATTCCTTCAGTTCTCATAGAATGAGAACTCGAATATTTCTACACAGCAATTTCTGCTCTTTTAAGCATCATTGGGCGGCGCAGCACAGGAGGCCCGGAGCGCTCTTCATGGTTTGTTTCATTGGTTGCAATCTACATTTTGGGAATACCACATGGGCAATATCTTTTGTTTTCATATGTCAGGAGTTCATAGTGGTGGGATCATGATGATGGGAATGCACTTTCATGAGAAGGGCTGGCACGCTTTTGATAATTCCCCGGGAAAGATGAGAGGATGACGATTTACTGTATATCACTGATGAGGAAGAGAGTTCTCTCTCGTGGAGTGGATGAGATAGCTGAATATCGCAGATGTTCCAACACATCCCATCGTCCGAATCTGTTCCTCCGTCCTGTGTTTGTGCGAGGGTTACTTTGATACGAATTTTCCAAGCATCCCAGCGTCTTGAGTGATTTTGTGTTCTGCTCTCGCCGCAAATGATCACCTCCAGCATCTACTATTTTACAATCGATTTGCCTGACTTGATTTGATAGCTCGATCAGGCCAGGCTGCCCGTTGTTGTGCAACGAGTCACATTCAATAATTCAGTCGTACCTCTTCTATTCTATCCAGTCCCACAACAATAAAGAAACAAGCAAACAAAAGACGGTCTCGCGGTTAGCTACCCACACTCAATATTCTCGTCTCCTGCAGGAAAATGATTTGAATCCATAGAATAATCGCCTTCACGATGTTTCTCCCGTGCAGACCATCACCGTGCCGCATCTCGGCGCTCCACTCAAAACGATGGAGAGTTCGGAGGGGAATTACGCGGCAGGCGTGTTTTATTTATAGCGCTGGGTCTTGTCTCATCAGCCTTGGAGGGGAGTGGCGTTTTTTTTGTTCTTTTCGCCCGCTCCTGTGTTTACTAATCCTGATGGAGATGTAGCGTGTGGGGAGGTCGATGCCCGAGAAATCCGGATGCGAATTGTGGTTGAGACGGGAGTCTGGGTGTGCAACGGCCGGGAAGGTGTGTGGAATGGATAATGGATAATGGACAATGCAGCGATTGTGTGGGATGGTACAAAGACTGATATATGCAAGGTGTATTCCGCAAGCAGCGGATGGCTTGTTGCTACGGTCGCTCGGCTTACGTGGTAAATCCCTGGAATTGGTGCTTTGTTGTTGATGGCGCAGTAATCGTAAGTGAGGTGGGCAGTGTCAGCGCAGCTTCAGCCCTCTGGCTTCCTCCAGCCATTCTCAGCAAATATAAGATCACACACCGCTTTGCCTGGGCTTCATACGAGACTTGTTCGACTTTTTACCTTTGGTCTTTGTTACTTACTCCTGTGCTACACCTGTGCATCATTTATAGCGGACGTTGGACGGGATTCGTTTGTTTTGAAACCTCAGCTACTGCGAACATACTCGGCTGCACTCGCTACGGCATTACAGGACAAAGATCTTTGTTCGGCCGCCTTTGTCTATCCTTCTTCTTCTTCTTACCTTAACTACTTCAATCGGTTCTCTCATTAAGATCTTCACATCGCTATCATGGGTAAAATCGGAAGAATAGCGTGCATTGCCACGCCCATGGCAATGACCATTGCTTCCTTACTCCTCCTCATTGTCGTCTTCATGGGCGGCATGAACAAGAACGACGGGAACCTCAGTTCGCTATATTACTTCAAGGTGGGCCTCGAGAAGCTACAATACGACTCAGTCAATACTAACAAGCTCGTCTAGGCCGACACCACACATTTCAAAAACAACATATCCTCGACGGGCGGCTTAACAACCGTCTTGGAGAAGGTCAATCCTGATCTCCGCAAAACCCTCACCGCCCTCGTTTCCTCCCAGCGCGACTCGAAGCTCGATGATGTCTACCAGATCTACCTATGGAACTACTGCTCTGGTAGCAACAACAGCACTGCGAGTAGTGGCACAAACAGCACTGGTGGTGTCAAGTTGACAAAGTGCTCGGATCGCAAGGCCAATTTCTGGTTCAACCCCGTCGAAGTCTGGAATTTGAACGGAACAGGCGCAGCAAGCGTCTTTCCCAAGGAGGTCCAGAATGGTTTGAATGTGTACCAAAAGGTCAGCAAGTGGATGTTCGTTGCATACGTGGTCGCCCTTATTGCCACCATCGCGAACGTCATTACTGGAGTCTTCGCCATCTGTTCGAGATGGGGTAGCTGCGTAACTTCTATCGTCGCTTCGGTAAGTCTTACGCCATCTTTCCAACTATTCAAACAATTCACTGACTCAGTGAATAGGTCGCCTGCCTCTTCACCTTCCTCGCCGCTCTCTCCTCCACAATCCTCTTCTCTACCCTGACAGGCGCTTTCAACTCTGTTCTCGGAGGCTACGGCATCAAACTCACCATCGGTACCAAGGTCATGTCGTTGGATTGGCTCGCCTTCGTCTTCTCCCTCGGTGCATCCCTCTTCTGGACACTCAGTAGCTGCTGCTGCTCAGGCAGCTCCTCGCACCCAAAGAACAACAAGAACCGCAGTGGTGAGAAGGGTGGCTCCGCTCCATTCGCCTCACGAGGATATGCTCCTCTCGGCGAGGGCCAAGGACACGAGATGGGTAAAGTCGGCAAGGGTGGTAGCTCGCCGTATGCTGGACGGGAAACGGCATATGAACCTTTCAGACATACTTAGGTCTTTTTGGATTTGAATGGATCTCGTGAGCGCGATTGAAAAGCGGATTGTGCTTTTTTGCAAGTTTGGATACCCTTGGTTATGAATCATGGTTGTGATATGACATGGTTTTGTTGTTCTCTTGCACATGTTTTGTGGTTGCATAGCGGTGCGGTGAGTGGCGTTTGGATAAAGGATTGGATGGATGGATGGAATCAATGTTCCCGGGAAGTTACAAGTAGTCTGGTTGTGGATCTTACCTACGGATTTGGAATCACGCCCACACGCGATTATTTGAGACATGAATTGCCCCACTGGATGATACATTCTGCTCGATATGTGTGCCGATGTGTCAACAGTATTTCTTTCGTTTGAAGGAATTTTCTCTATTCTATTACTGAGAGTTGTTCTGAATACCGTATTTGATCTTTTGCTTCGATATTGATTGAATGTTGGTAGTATCAGCACTTCTACCACAGTACCTTATGGAGGAATACCAAGGACCAAGGATATGGGTGACCAGGATTAATTGATTGAACGTCGGATCGGACTACCAGTGCTGTCTGCGACATCTCCGTGCTCCGAAAACATCAACACTTCTACAACACCAACAAGCTGTCGAAGTTCCAGTCCATCAACGGGAGATACCAGTCGTCATGCCCGGATCATGAAGTACTCACCTGCAGTGAAGTCGCTTGTTCTACGTGTATAATAAGCGCTCGATAGCGACTTTCCTTTTTTCACAAGGGAAGAGGAAATTGGTCGCCCTTCTCCCGCAATTCTAGGTCGATATCTTCAGGGACGTCTTGGAGTAATGGTTCTCAGGTCGAACTCGATGGTCTGCGACGAGGACGCACATGGGTGAAGCTACCGCGACTAGGCGAGTATACTTTCTAGGGGCGAAATCGGCGGAGATGTGGACCTCTTGCGCCGCTTGAGTGCTAATTCGAAGGGCGTGGTGACTACGCTACTCTAGATCTCCTTGCTATCCGCCGTGGGATTACAGATTCGAAGGACGAGAAGGGTGGGGCTACGGGTGAATGGGGGCACTGTTGAGAGGAGAGGTCTGGCCAAATGCAAGAGGAAAAGCTTCGAACCATTCATCTTCATCGGTGAGAAAGGTGGTAAGGTAAGTTTACTATTGCTGGTGTTTTGGTCCTTGGGGTTGCCTGATATCTATTGCTGTTTATCTTGATCCGCGAGATATATGCAGGAGATTTCACTGAGCGAGAAGTGATGAGTGGATGGGCTTTTGATATGGTGGATGGAATGCTTGTTACTAAGCTTGGCTATTTCGTCCCGCTTTCTACCTTTGGAACCGTTAGGCTAGTTGCCCGATTACAAGCGTTCATTTTTCGGTGAGGCTTCTCGCCTTCGCAAGATCACAGGGCGTATGGCGGATAGAATGCTCATTACCAAACTTGGCTATTTCATCCCGTTCTCTACCATTGGAACCGTTAAGCTGGCTGCCCGATGACAAGCGTCCATTTTTCGGTGAGTCTTCTCGACTTCGGAACAAGATCACAGGGCGTGAGGGTGGGTGTTAAGATAGGACTGGGTTTCTCTTTACTTGCTTCGATACACAGCCTCTGTTTTCCCATATTCAACCATGTCCACGACTGTCATAACCACCAGAACGTCTTTCGAGCTTCAAGACTGGAGCGAAGCCGGTGGAGTTACAACTCCAATATCGACACCGAAGAAAGAATATACCATTGAGAGCTGGGAGCAAGAAACACACTCATCGCAGCAACTCGATGCCGTCGATGGAGGATTCCCTGCATGGAGGATCCTGATTGGGGGATTTGTGTTTGAGGCTCTACTATGGGGATTTCCAATCTCGTTCGGTGTGTTCCAGGACTACTACTCTACTCTTCCTCAATTCGCTGGGAGCAAGAATAACATCGCTCTAATCGGGACGATTGCTCAAGGTTCCTGCTACCTAGGAGCTCCATTCAGCGCAGCTCTTACGAAGCGTTTTCCGCGCTATCAACGACAGATTATTTGGTTTGCCTGGCCTCTTTGCATTGGTGGGTTGGTGGCTGCGTCGTATGCTGATACCATTGGTGGTCTCATCGCGACGCAGGGAATCATGTATGGTGTCGGTTTTATCACTTTGACATACCCGATCATCTCTATGATCAATGAGTATTGGATTGCTCGAAAGGGTATGGCTTTTGGTCTCATTTCTGCAGCATCAGGAGCCTCAGGAGCAGTTATGCCATTCATCATTCAAGCGCTCCTCGCTCGGTATGGTTACAAAACCACCCTCCGTGCCATTGCTGTCGCTATGGCTATCCTCACCGGTCCACTACTGCCTTTCTTCAAAGGCCGTCTTCCGCCTTCAGAGCACTCCCAAGCACCGAAGACAAACTGGTCGTTCATACGTAAACCGCTCTTCTACATCTACGGTCTCTCAACTCTACTCTATGGCCTCGGTTTCTTCTTCCCATTGCTATATCTGCCATCTTACGCCACCTCTCTCGGTCTAAGCGCGACCCAAGGCGCTCTCCTCCTATCCACCATGTCCATCGCCCAAGTCCTCGGCCAATTCTTCTTCGGCTACCTCTCCGACCACAACATCTCCGTCAGCCTCCTCTGCACCCTCTGCACCCTCATCTCCACAATCGTCGTCCTCACCACCTGGGGCCTCGCCAAAACACTCCCCCTCCTCCTCATCTTCAGCATCGTCTACGGATTCTTCGCCTCCGCCTTCTCCACCATGCGAGTCGCCATGGGCAAGGCCGTGAGCGGCGATCCCCGTTCCGTCGTCGCTACTTATAGTATCTTTGTTTTTGTACAGGGGATTGGGAATATGCTTGCTGGACCGCTTAGTGCTGGGTTGTTGGGGCGGGACGTGGAGAGGAGTGGGTATGGTGTTGAGAGGTATAGGTCTATGGTTGTTTTTACGGGGGCTTGTATGTTTGGGAGTGCGGTTGTTATTGCGATGTGGGTGTGTCGGCCATCTGCTGTGCATAGATTGATTTGGAGAAGCTGAGGGTTTGGATATCTGGATATTCGCGGGTAAAGAGTCGTGCTCCGTTTCGTTGCGGGTTTTACGATATCAGATAAAGTCGGTATCTTTAGCTTAGCACTTCTTTGTTACCCTTCTTACCTATCTCAATTCAAGTATCGAAAGTCCCTAGATCCATCCTACCTAATCCCTGGGTTTCCATTTCATCGCTACGCACCGTAGAACCAACTTGCGCGTGCATTTCAAACCCATCCGCATCCATCACACACACAAACCCATCAAGTCACACTCACCCAACAAACCCCCGCCTATCCAAAATCACCGCACCATCTCCCATCCACCTCCCTCCAACTCCCCATCCCAAACAAGCAAAAGCCATACCAAGCGAGAAGGACAAGGTAAATTCCAAATCGCTATTTCATACCCAACAATTCAGTGTATACACCAAAACCCCCGACAACCCATAAACCGCGTCCCCCGGTCTTTCAACTTCCAGTAACGCTGTGGCTATCTAGCCATAACAAAAATCCGCTGTTATCGTGTTCTTCTCTTTGATATATTGCTGTTGCTGTCTGAGATTGAGACTGCTTTCTTTCTTTCTTTGCTATCTATGGAATTTGACGCCTTTTATTGTGGCTGATTCGATTGTGTTGGATGCGAGGGATTAATGCGGATGCGAGGAATCGATGACAAGACTGTAAATTGGAAAGGCTGATACTGAGCTGTGGAAGGAGGCGTTGCGTATTTTACAGGTACTGGATGAGTACTAGGAATACGGAGGATTTGAATGGTACGAGGTCTGTTTGCTGAGAAAAGTGGGGAGGGGGAAGGTGCTGGATTGGCTAGCTGGTTGTTAAATGGTATGGCTAGGTGGGTGATTGGGTGTAGAAGGTTGTGGTGACTTTTTTTCTGATTGACACTATGGATATGGATTGATGTTGCTGAGATTGTGGTGATGTTGAGAAGAGAGCTCGCTACCGATAAGCTACAGGTTGACAAGAAGTGAGGAAGTAATGAAAGTTTTACGAAATAGTTGGAAATGGATGTATTTAAGGCTAATTATACAGCTGTCTGACCATCTCCCTTTCTTTTTTCTTAGGTAGTAAGTGTCTCACATACCAATTACCTGCATGGAAACAACCTCATAATGTAGTCACCTCAAGAAGAGAACAAGACGCGCAGGTAGTAGTAACCCTCGATAAGCCGTCGCCATCCATCCGCCCTCGGGTCCTCCACATCCTCCCGCGGCTGTAACAAACCTCTCTTCAACTCCTCCAGTAAATCGGGATGTATAGGCTCCGTGACCGAACTCCTGCCATACAGCATGTTATACTCCAAATCGACATGGGCATGAGGACCCAAGCGTATATTCCGAAAAGCCCGAAAGCTCTTCAATTCCTGCAACTCCGGGCGCGACAGTTGCTTCTCGGCGATTTGGCGCGAACAGAATTGCATCTCGAGGATCTTCAGATTGGGACAGTCGGCGAGGAGATCGAAGACTTTTGCTGTGCCGGTGTCGCCTTGGTACTTTTGGCTTTGGTGTCTGTTGGAGGATCCGGATGTGCGGGAGGCTCGTGTGTCATCGCTCCACGAGAAGCGGACGTGGGTGATGTTTTTTCTTCCCTTGCGCCCGAGTTCTTCTAATAGTTTTCCCAGGTCTTCGAGCCAGAGGATCTCGAGTGCGATGCGAGGACATGTTTTGGCGGATTTCAGTGCCTCGTAATCATTCAGCTCGGTTCTGAATTCATTGCTGACCGATTTGAGGGTGTTGATGATTGCCATAGCCGATGCTTTCTGAAGCCAAAGTCGAATTCTGTAGTGATTGTCGCATGAAAGGGTCATAACCTTAGTCTTCTCATTGAGATTGTAGACGAGTGCTTGTTCTTCTTTCGTCAGACTGCCGTTGGTGTACAGGTAACCGTATACTTGATGAACAAGTTCCGTTGGAAGTGATGTACGGAAGGCTTCGAAGAAATTCGGATTGGTTTTGGTGTTCTTTTCTGGGCTGGGGACTCGAGCCTCGCCGTTTGTGACAGACATGCTGGACATTATCTTCGCGAAGAACTGGTGGTTGTTGTGTGAGTTGTTGATAGAAGTGGATCTTTGTGAGCCAATATTTGGAGAGTCTTTGAGTGTGTGTTTTGCGTCTTCGAGAGAGTTGCGGAAACGAGGGGCCTATACGCAGTATCTGTTTTGGGATCAAAGCGAGTCTGAGACATCAAAGCGACGACTTCGACCAGATGATAGATTCGCGTCACGGCAGCACGATCAGCCTTCCACCTGATCATAACAATAAATGTTAAACATCCTCAGCCCATGATCGATATTGCTAAATGCCTGGAGATTCGTTTCCCTCACAGCTCTAATTTCGAGATGCGTCTCTGTATGGCTTCCACTGGTAGGAAAGTGTGCATGGTTTTCTGATCGTCAGTTTTCCATCGCTTTGACGTTCGACGGTGACGTGAAAGCTGGTAGATACATCATATCTGATGGGAATAACGACATGTTAGCGAGAATGTTTGCCATTGTGTTCTATACGTAGTTGAATTGTATCTGACCTACCTTGTAGACCCCAGCCTGTGGCATCCCGAACGATGAGCGCCTCAACTATGAAGTGAGTGTCAAAACCACGCTTAGCACCCAATCCAAAAACGGCTCATCACTTCAATCTTGATCAGCCTCGCTGGATTCCCGACATTTTCCCTGGGTCAAACTGCCCAGAATGTATATACAGGAAATTCAAATAGCAAGACACAAGAAAAAATAAAGACTTGATGGCACAGAAGATACCCGCTCATTTTACCCACTTCGACATTACCTACCGATCATTAGGACCTACCAGCCTCGGCGGAAGATCAAGATCAAACACCGGTCTCTCCACAACAACAGTCTCCAGACAGGCATCCGTAGAACCAATGTCCACCATCCCCAATATCGATCTATAACCAAACGAACACCACGACGCTGGAGGACCAAGCTTGCCATATCGTCTTCGCTGAGGCTTAACTTCATCGCGATCGAACACCGCGTCAAGACCATCCTCCTCTTCATCCTCGTCATCGCTGTCTTCTCCCTTTGCAAATCCATTCAACAACAAAGGTTTCTTGCTCCCCTTTTCCACGACCCCCACTCTCTTACCATCCACAAATTTCTCCACTTTGGGTTCCAGACCTTCCAGCTCGCTTTTTGGTTTTTTCCCACCAGCGCCACTTTCGTCTTCTCTCTTTCTCTTCTTCGTCTCCGGTATTATAGTATGTTCAAGGTGTAGTTCCGACTTCGCCTCTTCCAAATCTTGGCTGAGGTCAAGCATGAACATCCAGTTGCTTCCGTATAGCCACCATCGTTGCAGCTTGCCAGAAGTATGCCACATGTTGCCCATCGCCCTGTCGCGGATCTTTCGAAACTGTGCGGGGAGTAGACTGGAAGGATTCCTCCTCGACCAGGGTGTCAACCTGCCCTCGAGAAGGTCAAATTCGTAAAGTTCGTGTTGGGTTGTGAGCACAAGAAGCTCATATGGTCCCTCTGGCGTGTCGTGGGAGATTGGATGGGGGTTGTTCCTGGTCGCATGAACGGCAGGATTGCCGTTTGGCTCTGGTCTGGGGCTGCGCACTTTTTCTGGCCTGAAGGAGAGAATGATAGGAGCGGATTTGAGTTTTGGTAGAAGTTTTGTGGCGTCGTTATACTTCCAGTGCTGACCGAAGATGATAATTGGTCGTTCAGCGTCCTCGTCATCTTCGGAAGAGCTCGAAGATTCACTGTCGTCGTGCTCGGGCGCATCCACTTCCGCGGCGGTCAAGTCTTCGTGGCCCTCTACAATCCAGCTGTTGACGTAGCCGGACAAGTCGCTAGCGACTAGCACTCGACCGTCGGGAGAGAATTGTAATCGTGTGATTGTGTGTAAGTAGTTGTCCAATGCAGTCGGTCGCCCCTCTTTGCTCGTCCGACTGAAGCTACCAAGCTCTACCAACACAGGTAGAATTCGCACAAGCTCTGATTCAGTATCACGAACCAAGCGAACGAGATTGATTTGATTTGACTTGTCGACGATGCTGAGCCAATGGCCATTTTGTGAGAGCTGGAGCAGTCGAGAGCCTGGAAGGAGAATCTCAGACTCGATTTTCCGAACTTTGAGTCCGCCATCTAGATCTTTCTTTCTTCGGGTCAATTGGAATATCCTGGTATTTGCCATAGTCGCAACTGCAAGCACACTTCCATCGGCTGAGATTGCCGCGTCCGTAATGTTCTCGTCTCCCTGCAGACCAATGCGCGCAACGAGTTTGTGAACTTTGTCTTTCTTGTGACCATGTGGCCTCTCTAGCCTCCAGATGTTCACCTCTTGGTTCCACCAACTCATAATAAGTCGCGTCGAAGGTGCACTCGCGACGCGAGGAAGCTGGGGTAGACTTGAAATTTGGCGTTTATGTTCGGCCCAGAAGCCTGTAATCGGCATAATAACGAGATTGGTGTCGAGACCTGAGATTGTAAGCATGTAATATGCGCACCTACGATGATCACATACCTCCGGCAGCCATGACGCTCAAGTGCTCGCTATCGAATCGTGCCAGTGCCTTCACGTCATGCTCGTGAAAAGTCTTCTGTGATGCCTTCGCCCATCTGCGCTCTTTTGCTGCGGATGGCTTGTTGTAGACAACAGTCTTACGATCCATACCTACACTGTACACCAAATTGCCATCTGCACTGGTCTCAATGTCCAGCACATCGGCATCGTGACCTGCTATCCTTTGGTATTGGGAATAATTGTGACCTTCGAAAAATCGTACTTCTCCTGTAGAATCACCAGTCACAATGTCACCATTCGGCAAGCATTTGACCGACCAACAAAGTATTTCTCTCGGTCCTCCTTTTGGTCCAGCACCCAAGGTGACTTGGCGAATGAGTGTCGAGTTCCGCGTGTCAAAGATTCGGATGCAGCTGTTCGCGAAGCCCGCTACCACTGTTTGTCTATCTTTGTATGTAACGCAAAGAGCCCTGCTTTTCTTTGTCGTTGAGCGTGCGAGGAATTTTTGGAACTGAAGGTCGTTATCTTCGGTGGAGAGGAGTGCGAGAGTGCCGTCAGCGCATCCAGCTACAATCTGCTGTCCTAAGTATTCGTTCGGTCGTGCTTCAGCTGCTATTTGTGATCCTTGGAGTGATAGTCGCGGTTGAGCAGCCAAGCACCAGACTTCGCTGTCGTTGCCAGCCCATTCGCGCAGAGGCAGTCCAGTTGTCAGATTCCACTCAGTGACAGTATTCGAGTACCCAATGCTAAACAGCCGTAGTTGTCCAAGTGCGACAACTTTACCAGTGTCGCTGCGCTCATCGGGTTCCTTTATCCATACCAGACCCTCTACACTTCTTTCTTTTCCGCCATAAAAGACCGTCTCTTGCGCCCATGCTCCATTAGCTGGATTCCATATTTCTATGTCTCCATTTGCTCTTCCAACAGCGAGTCGCAGGTTGTCGAGACCTCCTTTGCCGAGCTCATGAAGGTCGGTCGCGGAGAAGGCAAGAGCGTTGATAGCAGAGGGCGGATAAGGAACGAAACGCGAACGGTGAATATCCATGGTTATGGAAGGAGGATTTCTAGACGGCGAATGCACGTCTTACAGGCATTCTGTTCGTGTATTGAGGGATTCCAGTGTTGATATAAAAATTATCTCGAGCTCTCGAAATCTGAAATAATCCCTGCAAGTGGATCGAGCCTTTCCGCCCATCTTTTTTCTCCAAACTTTCCACATTTGATCGCGAACAAGTACACCACCAAATACCGCCGAAATGACTCGAATGAAGAAGAAAGGTACGTCTGATAGCATTGGGATCTCAACATACGTGTATCAAACTGACAGTTCATAGGCCAGTCCGGCGCTGTGAAGAATTTCATTACGCGAACACAGGCTGTAAGAAAGCTTCAGATATCGCTTCCAGACTTCCGGAGACTATGTATCTTCAAGGGTATGTCCAGATTTACATAAAGCGTATAGATCTAAATTGACAAGCGCATAGGTATCTACCCTCGTGAACCTCGCAACAAGAAGAAGGTCTCCAAGCGGGCCACGCCCTCTACTACCTTTTACTACACCAAGGACATACAATACCTCCTCCATGAGCCCCTACTTGAGAAGTTCCGCGACCACAAAGCACTGGCCAAGAAAATTGGTCGTGCGCTGGGTCGTGGAGAGGTTGGAGATGCGACGCGCTTGGAGAAGTCGAAGCCAAAGATGAGACTGGACCACATTATCAAGGAGCGATACCCAACCTTTGTTGATGCCCTGAGAGATTTGGACGATGCCCTCTCTATGCTCTTTCTGTTCGCCAACCTGCCCTCAACTACCTACGTTCCTCCAAAGACGATCGCTCTCTGCCAACGCCTCTGCCTCGAGTTTGAACACTACCTGATCGAAACGCATACACTCCGAAAATCCTTTTTGTCGATAAAGGGAATTTACTACCAAGCCACTATCCAGGGACAGGATATTCTTTGGCTCGTTCCCTACAAATTCGTACAGAGAATGGCAGGCGACATTGACTTCAGGATCATGGGCACCTTTATTGAATTCTACACGACACTTCTTGGATTTATCAACTACAGATTATACACATCCATCGGTCTTGTCTATCCGCCCAAATTCGACTCGTCAAGCGATGATAGAGGCGGTGAGCTTGGTGCTATCACATTGGAGTCCAAGGCAATCGAAGAAGCACCAGCCACCAACGGCACCAATGGAGACAGCGACTACAATGGCAGGGCTACCGTGGACGCGCAAGCCGAGGCTGACAGACTCGCTGAGTTGGACATTCAGGGCGACGATGATGAGCCTACAACAGGTGGGGCTGAAGAGACCGCCAATGATGCGCTTGACACATTTGAGCCGGCTACTGCTCAAGATGCTGATGTCCTTCTGCAACCTCAATTTGGAAGCGTTGAAGCAGGCACCCTTTTCTCAGACTTTACGTTCTTCTTGGGCCGCGAGACCCCACGTGCGCCTTTAGAATTCCTGCTCAAGTCTTTTGGCTGCAAACGCGTCGGCTGGGACGCAGTACTTGGTGACGGTGGCTTCATCACTAACGACCAAGACCCAAGAATCACTCATCAGATTGTGGATCGTCCCAACCTACCTCCGAACGCCTTCCCAGAAGTTCCTGTTGAGACTGAGATCGATGCTGATGGCGACGAGGTCATCAAGAAGCAGCCATCTGCTGCTCGTGTTCCTGGACGGACTTACATCCAGCCACAATGGGTGTGGGATTGTATCAACCAAGGCAAATTATTGAGACCGGATTTGTACGCCCCAGGTGCCACTCTGCCACCTCACTTGAGCCCGTGGATGAAGCCAAAAACCGGTCAGTACGATCCCACTGCGCCGCTTGTTGAGCAAGAAAAAGAAGGTGAGGCAGAACTTCACGCAGAGGAGATTGAAGAAGAAGAGGGGGATGACGAAGAGGACGAAGACGCCGAGGAAGACGAGGACAGCGATGCGGCTGAGGATGCCGAAGAAGACGAAGAGAACACCCTTTTCGGAGAGGGCGAAGTCGAAGCCGGTGAAGGAATGCAAGTCGACGGCGACACCTCAGACGATTCAGAAGGCGAGCAAGAAATCGCAGAGGAATTCGATGGCTTCTCGGATGACGACGAGGACGAGGTCTCAGACACCGAGAAAGAGCGAATCCAACATCAGCGCGAAATCGAAGCTGAGGCTGCTGGTCTGCCTTTCTCGACAATAGAAGCTGGTCGTACGCCTGGCAAGTCATTGGCTAGAAAGAAGGCGGATAAGACGAGGAAGGATGCCCAGGAGGAGCTCGATAGGCAGCGCATGATGTTGCCTAACAAGAAACGGAAGTTGTTCGATAAAATGCAGTATGGTAACAGACAGCGGGAAGCTGAGGCGGAGAAGCTACGGAAGAAGAAGAGGAAGTTGGAGAAGAAGGCTGCCGTTTGAGGAACTTGAAGGATCTACTGCTATTGAAGATTCAGCGCCATGGATCTCATCGTGGACATACGCAAGTTGTTTGAGATGTCAGCGACTGCCTAGAGTGACGTTTTATCTACCGGCGTTTTGTGGTAGAAAACTTTGATAATGTGACCAGCGGCAATTAAAAGGGACGGCTCGAACAATGCGAGCGAGGGATTTCGCACTTTTCCTTCTCTCTCACTGTATCTCCTTGTTTTCTTTTAATCTTCTCAAGGCATTCATTCCACATCAGCTATAAGCAAGGGCGCCCTGATATATCACCCTGCAGGAATGATCTATCCAGTCCTGAATCTGAGTTGAACGAATGTCAAGACATCTCAAGCCAGCATCCACATATATAAGTAATATTGATAAGTGGGTATCATTCGACTATATACCTCTGCTCATGCAGCAGCAATGACGGTGTCCTATACATTTCCATCCAACCATCTCTACTTCTCGCTCCGAAAAATCAAAGACAGAAAGGAGAAAAAAATATACAAGTGCCGCGTGAGGCTGGTATCTCAAACTCGCTACCTACCTTATGCCCCGATTACCGCGCTTAACAGGCCGACCGAAAGAAGGGATTGAACAACGCCTTCGCCGATAGAGGCCCATCGAAGGATCCCAGTGCGGCCGTGAAAACGTATCAAACATTTATCGCCCTTAACAAACCGAGTGAACTCCCTTGATCCTCAAATTTTCCCACTGAAGCGATGTACTGCAAAGCTGAAAACAAGAAAGGGTATAAAAGAAAAAGTGTACCGTTGTGGTAAGTGGAGAGTGCCATGGTATCGAAAGCCAAAAAACGCCGTCGCCCGTAGATAACGAGGAAAAGGTTGATAATTATTGTCCAGCAGATTAGCTGACGCCCGGCTCGGGGCGTTCATTAGTGGAAGCGGTCAGATCCGAGATCATATCGTGGAGTCCCTCAAGACCTTCTTCAGGCAATCGACTCCCTCTCCAGCTGTCGACTTCGATACCTGAATCCGCTTCTTCAGAATGCCAGCTCTCGCGCGCGCCATCCAGAATTCCGGTCTGACCTTCGAGAATAGGCGTGGGTGTTGCTGACCAGGTGCTGAGCAAAGAGTGGTCAGCTTCATAATGCTCTTCGTCTCCGTCGGCGTGTATTGGTTCAAGAATCCTCCCGCCTAGTTTGACATCCGAAACGTTGACTTTGTATTCCAAAGCTTTCTTTCCTTCCCGTATTAGATCTTCTGTCCAAGTCATACATCTCTTCAAGCTCTGGTTCATTTTTTGCGAGTCAACAAGTATGTCTCGATGTTTTGACAAATCAATCTGCAATCGTTTCGAGTCCTTTGCAAGTTTCTTGCTATCTCCCTCTTCGCCGGAGGATGAATCCGTGCTCAATTCGTCATTTTCTTCTTCCTCGTCCTCGTCCTCCTCCGAGCTGGCGTCTTCCTCTTCTCCTTCAGAAACTGCAGGAAGCGGTGAAACGCCTGGATCGATATC
Source organism: Venturia pyrina ICMP 11032 (assembly GCA_000738655.1). NCBI lineage: Eukaryota > Fungi > Ascomycota > Dothideomycetes > Venturiales > Venturiaceae > Venturia > Venturia pyrina. The sequence continues at coordinate 275,471 of JEMP01000092.1, read as the reverse complement.
GACATCGTAATGTTCGTTCAAGTTTACCATGGACATGCCCGACAAACGCCCCGCACGCGATAACCTCCTGAACTGCCTAAGCTCCTTCTTTTGCCGCCGAACTTCCTTCTCCAACGATCTGTTAATTGCCATCAGACTCGAGTTGCTGATCTCTAGATCCTGGATCTTGCGTTCCACTCGTGCATTCATTATCGACTCCGGTATGCCCTGTGGTGGCCATGTCGGTTTCGTGGGACTTTGCGGGCGCGAGAAGGTCAGAGGAGATGCTAGCGAATCTTGCAGCGATCGCAACGATGGGCGTATTTCTTCTGGCACTGGAGAAGGTTGTCGAGCCGAAGGTGGAGCGCTGGCATTTTGCGTCGGACTCGAAGTGACGTTGATTAAATTTGACGGCGTGTGTAGAGGTGCAAGGCCGCATGTTTCCAGTGCCGCGAGAGAAGGCTTCCTGCTAGATGATCCAGATTCTATTGAGCTCAAGCTTGATGTCCTCCCATGTCTTTGGCTTTGTGATAACCCACCACTGATAGATCTTTGGCGAGGTGAGGTGAGTGGAGGGAGTATAGCGACAGTTTTGGGTCTATCATTCGGTTTTATAACTTGGGAAGCGCCTTTCCGGTATGACAAATGGTTGAAAGTGTCTTTTGTTGGAGACGGCGCTCGAAAGACTGGCGCGGCCTGTAGAAAGGGTGCCGGAGAAGGGCTCTTTATAGGAGGTGTAGATGACAATGGTGGGCCTGGTGGTATGTCCACATTGTCTGTTCCATCGGCTCGAAAGAAGTGGTTCTTTTGAGGCCTATTCGTACCTGCATTTGAGAGCGCTGGAGAAGGGCTTCTTAGAGCTCTCGCAGATCCTTCCTCATGCTGTCCATTCGCGTAGAAAAAAGCTGGTGTTTTCTTGGCTTCCTTGGTCGGTTCTTGGGCCACCGGTATCTCCTCAGCATGGAAAAACATAGATCCCATTCCAGCTGACGCAATTGATGGTGAAGTTGATCCTGGATACCCTCCCCCAATCGTGCTTGCTGGCCTACTCTTTCCGCTTCCGTTCGATATGCCTAATCCAGCCATTCCGCTCGGACGAGTTCCATTCCCACCCATTCCGCCGGCAACCGCAGACACCGGCCTCGACACGGTTGGTGTTCCATTGGGGGAAGCAGTCTTGATTCGCGATGAGGACCGTTGGGTGACATTCGTACTGATCAAGGCCTTGACAGGGGTTGCGAGATCTTCTCGTCCTGTACCGTTCCTGGCTGTACTCGGTGTATTGCTACGGGTTGTTGCAGCGAGGTATTGACCAGCCAGCCGTGGAGCAACAGGTGACTTGACATTTCGACTGCTGGCCAGGGCTGGCATCAGGGGACGGGTGGGATTCGAGGAGGGCTGCTGGGCATCTCTGGATTTGTTTGGAGGCGGCATGGTGTGTATGGCTTTGTTGTTTATGGGGGGCTATGGGCGCAACCAGCGTCCAGGACAGGCAGCATGGTGTGTTCCTGGGCAGATTCAGAGTCAATTGGAGAGTGTTGATAAGCGGTGAGGTGTTGTCTTTCTGTGGATCGTGTACTGCAGAAGCAAGGTCCAAGAATCGAGGCAATACGGAGTAGTTCTACTAGTAGTTATAGGGAACTCAGTCGCCAAGGAGACTCTTGGAGGGCAAATAAATTACCTCCGTATCCGTATTCTAATGCAAAGCAGGAGGCCAACGCATTCCTGTTTTGATTTTGTTTGTTTGTTGATCTTTGTTTACTTAGAACTACTAGTAGAACTACTGTGGGAATACCAATAATGGCTTGTGATGTCCGCACCGAAATCCGGTTGAATCTCCACTTTGGCACTGGGAGACGCGCCATGAGGGCTTGCCAGGGTACGCGTCGAAGATACCCAGGCTTGCAGGCGATCCTATCATCTTTGCTGACTCGGAGTTGCGACGATTCTTGAGGTGCTTCTATCAACAACTGCTGCTTCTCCAAGACAGAATTGATGACCTGATCCTTCCTCCACCCACCAGGTTATGGTATTAGAAGATGAAGGCAAACCAGAAACAACCATGGCGGAGAACGGCGACAACAACGATGAAGCCGCGACGCCAGGCATGCAAGAGACACTTCGACATCGGTTGATGGGGCCATCCCTTACCAAAGCCGGCCAGGATACAGTTGATCAGTCCAAGGTATGTTCTTCCGCTATTCTTACGGCGATCCAAATCCTTCAACGTGCCGCGAGTTTATCACAGAATGGTGCTGATTGCAACAGGTCTCCGAAATCATATACAACGCCTCCAAGGGCAGCAAATTCTTCAACAATGAAGAGGTCAAAGATCGCCAGCTTACAGAGAAAATCACTCGAATCCTCGCCCGCAAAGCCCAACTCCTCAAGACGGACACTTCCCACGATTTGCGCAAAGCCGACGAGTACATTGCCCAACTAGAGCTTAGTCGAGACTTATCCCAAACCATTATTCACGTGGATTGCGATGCGTATTATGCTGCTGTTGAAGAGTTGGACAGACCGGAGCTCAAGGACGTACCGTTCGCCGTGGGAAAGGGCGTACTAACAACGTGCAACTACCATGCTCGCAAGTTTGGATGTCGGTCTGGAATGGCTGGTTTCGTGGCTATGAAGTTGTGCCCACAGCTCATTTGCTTGCCTCTCGACTTCTCAAAATATGTCGCCAAAGCCGAGGAAGTAAGAGCAGTGCTGGCACAATACGACCCACGCTATGAAAGTGCGAGCGTGGACGAGGCATATCTGAACATTACGAATTACTGTCAAGAGCATGAGCAGGACCCGGAAGATGTGGTACAACAGATGCGAGCAGAGGTTTTTGAGAAGTGCAAGATCACGATATCAGCAGGCATAGCCTCGAATGCAAAGCTCGCCAAAATCGGAAGCAATCAGAACAAACCCAATGGGCAGTTTAGATTGCCTCCGGATCGAACGAGCATCTTGGCATTCATGCGTGACCTACCCTGTAGAAAGGTCAACGGTGTTGGCAGAGTCTTTGAAAGAGAATTGGAAGCTATTGGCATCAAAACCTGTGGAGACATATTTCCCCAACGTGCACTCTTGACAAAGTTGTTCGGAGAAAAGGCGTTCCAATTTCTCATTCAATGCTACCTTGGTCTTGGTAGAACGTCCGTGGCACCAGCAGGCGAATTCGAGAGAAAGAGTGTGGGCACTGAGCGAACTTTCCATGAGATCTCTGGAAAAGCAGAACTAAGAGAAAAGTTACGACATATTGCAGACGAGCTGGAAGAGGATCTTAAGCGCACAGAGTTCAAAGGACGAACACTTGTCCTCAAGGTCAAGCTGCACACATATGAAGTCCTCACTCGTCAAAACGTCACACCTTATGCGGTCCACAAAGCAGATGATGTCTACAAATTCGGCCTTTCAATGCTCACAAAACTCGAGAAAGAAATACCAACAATGAAATTACGGTTGATGGGGCTCCGTTGTACCAATCTTGTCAGTACGGCAAAGGGAGATCTCGACTTCTTTGGTTTGCAGCGACAGAAGAGCACGGAGAAGCCGGTGGTAACAACTGACAAGGATGGATGGGAGGTTTGGCCGGAGGAGGAGTTTGAGGATGCGGCGAAACGCGAACGCGAAGACGACATGGCCGAGACGGAACGCCTGAGTCAGCAGGAACCGCAGGAAAGTCGTGAACATGCGCCGACAGATCAAACTCCAATGCCAAAAGAGCAATTCTGGGACTGCCCTATCTGCCAAAGACCACAACCTGCTGATGAACGAGCTCTCAACGAACACATGGATGCCTGTCTCTCTCGGGAGACTATCAAAGAAGTTGTGAAGGAAGATACACCAGCTCTCGAGACGACTCCGAGCACGCAGAAGAAACAAATGGCCGTACAGCAGGGGAAGAAAAGGGGACGACCCAAGGAGAATGAGAAGGAAATCTTCAAGAATGTGAAGCGAAAGCCTTTCTTCTCGTAACATGGGGGAAGGTACTCATGATGAGATACGAGGTCACGAGATTTAATGACGAACAATGATTTAGACACTTGTAGAGAGTTGAAGTGATGGAGTCCGACCGAGCGGGGAGACATGATGCGATGGGTGGGATCCTTAAACAGGTGAAAGTTGAATTTCCTACGCAAAGACAATAGTTTGCATCGATGCTCGTTCAGTCCTAGCGGTTCTGAAGGCATTTTGCTTAACTTTCTTCACTTCCGCTTTCGAACTACGGCACTTGCAAGCTGGTCACAGGAGTAGAGAAAGGTGCAGACAACAAGATGGAAGATGAAATGAGCTAACACAATCGCTCGGATACAGTCTTCTCATCTTCGCCTCTCCTAGCTCGATCTGAGCGATTTGGTCCATGAGGCCGTTGGTGCTGCTCCCTTTTCCTATCCTTTCTTTGAGGGCTTGCTGGATCCGCCTTTGTTCCAAAACTCACGTCGCCCATCGACTCGCCCTGCTGGCCTAACGCGTTGACAAGACCCCCAGGGACAAGCGCTCCACCAAGTACGGATCCGCTTCTTCGATGCGCACACGCTGCAGACCGCGGAGAATATGATATGCCACGAGCGGATGTTGTTTATTTGCGTGCCGTGTAAGCATAGATGGGTGACTGTTGAGATGTCGCAGATGGGACCCTCGTCGTTCTGTCCGTGAGGAAGATTGCTGATGTTTCTTCAACTCCATCGCCTGGGTCACCTGCTCAGGACAGCTGCTGGAACTTGGCGAATGTCGACAGGCACGAGAAGGTAACGCTCACCTACCTGCTGTGCAAGCAGGTGTGAAGAACTATCGGAATAGCAAAGAAGGTGCGTTCCACCCTCGGCTTGTTTAGGATCGTTGATGTTCTTCAACTTCACCGCCTCGGCTACTTCGGTCAGCACAGCTGCTGGGACTTGTAGAACTTCGACAGGCACGGAGTTGACGTTCTTGTGGGAGTTGGGCTCTTTCTGTATAAATACAGGCACAACATTCATGTCCATGTCTTGGTCCTCCACCACTTCTGGTTCACCAATAGATCTGACAGACTCAATCTCGGTTACCTGAACTTCCGGCGCAAAACGCACGGTCTTTTGCGGTGAGTGACTTGGGAGCTCCGTGGTACTCGCCTGTTTTGGTGTGTGGTAAGGGTTGGGAGAGGGAGGAGGTGGCGGTGGTGGCAGCGCAGAAACAGGAGTAGTTGGAGTTGGAGGTGGTGGTGACGGTGGCAGAGGAATTGTTGCTGGTGAAGCCACAATGAGAATGGGAGCACTGTGTGCAAGACTGGACCTATCATCCGGTACTTGGAGGCTCAATCTCGGCTGTGATCGCACAACAGGTGCCGGGGTCGAATGCTGTTCACTAACAAGATTCGAAGGTTCAAGCACGCCGCGCTGCTGTCTGGACATGTCCAGCTCTTTATTCGACTCCTCCAGCCTCTTCCTTAGAGCCTCATTGTCTCTCTTCAAGCGTTCCATAGCTTCGGCATCCGCTGCATAGGCAGCGAATCTCGCCTCCAATTCACCAATTCTCTGGAGGCGATCATCTGCCAGCTCCTGCACTTCCTGTAGGTCTGCTCCCAAACTCGATACTTCATGGGTCGAATTCGTCCGTTGCGAACGCAGTGTCTTGTTTATGTCCTCGATATGTTCAACGCGACGAGCAAGTGCTCCGTAAATCCATCTCTTCTCGCTCACCGCCTCCCTCTCCTTCTGGCTAATCGGGGAAACAGCCTCGTGGACCTCTGTGATTTGGATCCTCTCGGAGATCTTCTCCATTGGTTGTTGGTATTTTGCGGCTGTTCGTGCCATGATTTGTGTCGGCTACCGCGAGTCCGAATCGTTTGTCGAATTCGACATCCAACACAGTCGTGTGATATTGTGTTCTGATCGAAGCGAGAGATGTCTATAAGATTGACTGAAAAGAAGAAGAAGAGCCTTGTTTTGATGGGATTGAGAGAATGAGAGAAAAGAATGGATGAAAGCAAGAATGGAAGAAGGAATGGAAGAATGGAAGAAGAGGAATCTCGGGTTGCTCTCGGTTGGTGTGTCTGTTGAATCTCTTCCTTGATGTCTCTATGGACGTGGTCGATAGGATCTTTGACGTTGTAGGATTCTGCTTTCTCCTGAATATACGCAATCTGCTTGCTGAAGGTATATATTCTCTCCTTCCATGCTATCTGTCCATCGGCTTATTATATTCTCACCAACAATCATCGTCACCTTTACCCCTGTTTTTGTCATCTCTCTCTTTCACTCGTCGCAGCCTGGGACAACCAATGGTAGCTGCGTCAATCTCTACTTGACAGAGCCTCAAAACGCTAAAGGGCGCTGGGGACATGGAGCGGCAGTGCATAGACGGCCCCGCTGTGATCTTCGAAGGGTCGGACGGTTTTTGTTGTACGTCGGCACATGTCGAGGAAGCTTCGGAACTTTAATCGAACGATTCGGGTCTTCCACAGATCTGGAACCTGGCTGATTATCTTTCGCCCTGGTGTCCATCCATATACTTTTTGCCACTGGGGACTTTTTACGAATGGCTGGTAACTCATTGCCGTTTGTCGACTAGGAGACACTTGGGTGATGACAATAACAGCGTGTACGAACGGTGGGTCACTCGGATCATCAAGTCCAACGGTTGTCCGTATCCATCAAATTTTCTTGCTAAACTCATTGATTTGCTTCATGTTCACCAAGACCCCACAGGCGTCAACCTCAATTCCATCCCATCCCTCGGCTTCGTCGTAATAACGCCAGCAGGGATAGCAACCATCCCAGGACTCTTGGGCTCCATCTCAAACACCGAAACGAACGCAGCTACCAGACATCTCAATTCCGCCATTGCAAAGCCCTGACCTATGCAACTCCTTGGTCCGTGCAGAAACGTGAGTTGTGCGTAGTTGCTTCGCGCGCCGCCGTTCTTGTTGGGTTTTCCGTCGGCGTTTATCCAGCGCTCTGGGACGAAGTCGCCGGCTGTGGGACCCCAGAGTGTGGGTGAGCGGTTGATGGCCCAGGGGGACAGGATGAGTTGGGTGTCTTTTGGAATGTATTGGTCGAGGATTGTGGTTGCGTTTACGCATTCGCGGGCTGTGATTGGGACTGTAGGGAAGAGCCGGAGGGTTTCGTTGCAGACGGCGCTGAGCATTGGCAAGCTTTCTAGGATTGTTGCGAGGTCGGTTTCTGGGGTGGGGGGTTTGGGGAGGGCGGAGTGGAGTTCTTCTCTCAGGCGGGTTTGGATTTCGGGGTGGGTTGCTAGGAGCCAGGTTGTCCAGGTGAAGGCTGAGGATGTTGTTTCGTGGCTGACTTCTTGTTAGCACTTTTTTCTTTCTACTCTGATTGAGAAGGGGAATCACGTACCCAGCTGCGAGAAACGTGAGCATCTGATCCGCGAGTTGCTCGTCGGAGAAATCGTTTGATTCGATTAGGACGGAGAGAATATCGAGATCTCGCTTCCCCGTCGCCTTGAACGAAGCCTTCTTGTCTCGCACAAGCTCTTGGCAGATTCGCGTCAGATTCGAGGTGGTGATCTCGAATCTCTTCACCACTCCCCACGGAAGTTTTCGCACCAAGCTTGCCGGACCTACAATCTGCGTCGCGAAAAACGTAACCTTCTCTGCAGTCGGCTCAAGAATCTCCTCGTAATTCTGTATCAACTCGTCGTCCGAGTTCTTAAGCGCATTGAAATCGCGTCCGAGTGCAGCAACCCCAATGATATCCATGGTAGCCTTATTCGCCCAATGATTAATCTCAACGACCTTAGTCGCCTTCTCCCCAGCCTCGGGACTCTCCTTGATTTCAAACTCGACACCCTGCGTCAATTGAACGGCCTTGGCAAACATCATCGGATACAGATCCTTTATATGTCGAAACTGGAAAACAGGCATGATATGTTTCCGCTGGAATTTGTGTTCCTCCCCTTCCACAATAATAAGACCATTTCCCAGTACTTGACGCAGGAATTTACGTAGCGGAGCCGGTTTCTCGAAGTCGTAAGATTTTTTGACGAGGATTTCGGCGAGGGCTTCGGGACTCGTTACGAGGAGACGGTCTTGGTAGAAGAAGGCTCTGAAGTAGATTAGGCCGTCGTTTGGGACTTCGGTGACCCATTTTAGGAAATCTATTGCTGGGGGTTTGGTGAACAGGGCGAGGCCATGGCCGAGGAGGGGGAGACCGCCCTAGGGAATGTTAGAATGGGGGGTTCTTTTTGTGAGGAAATGGTTGGTGGGAAACGTACGCTTGGAGAGGGGAGATGTCTTAGGGGAGTTAGTAGGAATGGATACACGAAGACTTTGTAGATCGCGTAGATTCCTAAGTTGAAGAGGGTTGTCCGTAGGAGAGTCCAGAGAAGCGGGTTAGCAGGTAGATACTGGGGAACTGCCAAAGTTAGGACGAAAGCTTCGGCTGCAGCTGAGAAGAGCAAAGTTGGTAGGATGGAGGTCATGGTGGATAGCAAATGGCAGTGTAATTTGAAGCTGCCTTGGAGAGTGGACGACAAGATGTTTTGTATACCCCCAGTCGACGTAATCACAAACCCATGTGATAGTGTCCATGAAGCTGGTCCGACTCTGCGCCATAGATTGCCTCGGCCAGCGGGGTTTCGAAAAGTAGCGGTCCGATAATCCGATTTGCATGATCGTCGTTGAGGGCGAAGACGTTTCAGGTACTCGTATGAATTTCAGTAGTAGTAGTGAGAGACAAATAGCTCTTACTGATGCGGGGTAGCAGACATTTTGGTGCAGTACAAGTTTGGTCCGCTATATTTAGAGGATTTATCTCGTCTAGAGCAATAGCGGGGGCAATGTGGGGAGCTCTTCCTACACAGTAGTACATCTGCTCGGNTATTAAAAAATTATTTAGAGGCAAAGAGTATTAAAAATTATAAAAGCGCTATCCGTATTCCGTACCTTTATAGTTTTACAGGCGCTCCGTAAAGGCGAAATTGAAGAATATAATAACTAAGAAGTCTAAGTTTACGGCCGCTCTTTTAATATCAAACTTCTATAAAAAGACTTAGTCTATTAACTGGATAAATATCCTTAGGGATTTGAAATTCTTTTCCTTTTGAAATCCTAATGTTACGTAGTTATAGCCCGTACTTTTAAGCGATATATAGCCCTAACCTAGTATTTTCTACCTACTAAGGTCCTACTACCGCTAAGTTAGCCTATCTATATTAGTTCTAATACTACGTAAGACGCGTAGTTAGCGAAATAGTATACGTAATATAAGTATTACGGGGCCTCGTTCTAGCTTTTAGAGAGGGTTATAAAATATATAATCTCTCCTATACTTAGCTACTATATATATAGTTAAGTCTACCTCCCGCTTCCTACCCCTCTTAATCCTAAACTTGAATATCTCTTTTTAGGTATTATCGTAAATACGCGCGTATTAAAACCTAAGCAAAGCGCCTCTTCGTAACCCTTTTATTATATAATCTACTACTATAACAATACGTTCGTATTCGTTTTGCTTAGGCTTAAACTAGATTAGAGTCTTAAGAGTATAGGTACCTATAATTTGCGAATATACAGTATATATATAAGAAATACGTACGCTCGTAAGAAGTCAAATATTATAAACCTCTTTCTTAATTCTTACTATTCTTAATTTCTTCCTCGCGAGGCTATTCTAGGATAGGAAAGATCGTTTATCTAGACGCAGCCGGAGGCTAACTAACCCTAGAAGTTTAAAAGACTTATTTTAAAAGAAGCGAATCCCGCGGACAAACAGGACTTATTATTATTACTATTGTATTAAATTCCTCTTTCGATTTATATATACTTGACTGAAGTCGAGAGCACTACGATATCGCTAAGGACGTTAAACCCAAGGGGGAGATCTACAACACGATAGAAGAAAGAGAAACCTAGGAAGGGTATTAGTAGTTTCGATAGATAAGACGATACAAGAATGTTAAAAATGCAATAGATAAGACAATATAAGAATCTTGAAAATGCGATGGATATAACAATAAAATTATGCTTATACGTAGGCGGCTATACTGAAAATACGATAGACAAGATAATAAAATTATACTTATACGCAGACGGCTGTACTGAAAATATAATAGATAAGATAATAAAATTATACTTATACGTAGATAGTTACGCTTCTAACTATAAACGATTTGCTATCCGTTGAACGTGAATAAACTAGATTATCTACTACTAGATTTTTGTGATTAGGATACGGATACTTAGGTAGGCTCGATAACTTGAAGGCCTTCGACCTAATAGCAAAAGATTAGGTAGATCCGGATGTCGATTCTCTAACGACAAAAATACTAAGGAATTTCGAGATCTAAATAACTCCTAGGGCTAACCTTAGATATAAAGTAGTAACCTCTAGCTATTATTAGATAGCGTATACGGATTAAAAAAGGGAGTATCTACGAAATACCTAGATATTAGAACTATATAAAGATTTTGCGGCAAAAAGTTCCGTATAGCAGATTCCCGGTAGCGAAATTTCTATAAAATAGACTTATCTAATATCCGGGACTAGCCCTAGATATCGATACGCTCGGAAGCAGCTATCGTAGTATTACGAAATATAGTACTAATATTAATAGAATAAGGAAGAGCCTATAATAAAGTTTTTCGACGCGATAGAGCTCTAAGTTATATTTATATAGTAAGTTATATTAATTATAGGGAATCGTATTAACTTCGTCCTACTAGTTTACGTATATCTTTCTTTTATCATTTAACTCAATTCTTGCTTAGTAGAGTTTTCCTTATAATACTAACATTGTTTAGTCGTTCGTTGTTTTCTTTTATATATTTATAGGATGTAATCTTTTATATATTAATAGGATATTCCTATTATGATAGTTATTTCCGTATTTTATTACCTTTAATTACTTTTGTCGGCCTGTGTTTGCTGTTTTCTATAATATTATAGAAAAGCATTTTTATTCTATTCTGGGACTAGAGATACTAGAAGTAGAAATACTAGAGGAGCGACTACTTAAGTAGGTAGATTCTTTCTCTCTTTTCTCTCCCTTTCCTTGATTATAACTTTCTTTTCTTATATACCTAACTATATCTACGATTACAAGCGAAACTATAACTATATAAACGCAAGCTAGCTAAAGTACTTATTATAGTATCTAAAACTCGAGATAACGCGGATACCGCCTCCGGACTAGTTAATACTAATAATACTCTTATAGTCATAAGCGGAGTAAGCGTTATAGATATAAACAATACTATAAACCTTCTATAGTTAGTATGATTCAAGTCGATTAAATAGGATACTAAGAAGTAGTATTAGGTATTAGACGGTATAGCGCTAGGAGATTATATCGCCTATCTCGAGAGCCTTCGTTAGGAGATTAAACTACAATTAACTTAGAATAAGATAATTTCGATACTCTTTGTCGACTATCTAATACAAAGTAAAGACGGAGAATTTAAGCTACTTATCCCTACTATAGAAACCCTTAAGGAAGTACTTAGTACTTATTTATCTATTATAAATATATATATAATTTAAGGATAGAAGACCTAAGGCTAGGTAGTAGCAGTATACTAGGCTATTTATAGTATAAAGCGCGTAGAGGATACTAATAGAATAGGTAAGTACTTTATTAAGTAGGATAGTAGAGTTATTAGCGGACTTCTTGATAACTAATAGTCGCCGCTTTTTATTAATAGGCGAGATAATACTATACCGTCGACTAGAAAATACTAACTTAGTCGTAACCTACTTTAGGGCCTTCGGAAGTACCTTAAGTTAGTTAGTTATCTCCTAGTTTCGACTATACTAGAAATGGTTAGTATAGCTATATATTGTCGCCTATTAATAAATACTCGATCCCGGAATACCTTGAGGCTTATATAGAGCAATATAGCTAGGTTAAATAAGGTTACTAGTACCGCGGAGGATGACAATATTAAGCGAGTAGTTTATAATAAATACTATAAAGACTTTAACTAGGAAGACTTCGGAGGAGTTAAGTATCTAAAGTACTACCTACCGATTACTCTAGAATAGCTTAGCCGCTACTATATACGCCCTAAAGAGATCGAATAGTATAATAATAACGACTACTTCTAAGACTATATACTAATATATTTCATTATAGGCTAAGAACCGTTAGAACTAGCGTATTTGTCTCCGCTTTTATCTCTTCCGTCTAATATAGGATTAGTCTACGAAGAATAAGTTAATACCCTCGAAGGAATAATTAATTCCTTTAGTTAGTAGAATAAGGAGGAATTCGGAGAAGGTAATAGCGCCTCTTATATTACCTACCCTAAAGGTAAGAGTAGGTAGGAAGTCCCCAAGGTATACAACGAAGATGATATAGATAATAAGATTATAAAGTTTACCTATTCTTCTACCCCTATAACTAATAAGGTTCGGGTAAGTATCTTACTAAAGAACCCTATAACCTAGATACGTATTAGGAATATTAGATATATAGAACTAAGTAATAAGAGTAAGAAGGTTACTATTAAGCGCGCGTTGCCGAACGACTTTTAGAATCTTACGAAAGTAATTACCGTTATTAAGGATAGTATATACCTAAACTACCTAAGATATATAACAGGATAGGCGGTACTTTAGATACGAGTAGGCGGTATATCTATTCTTACTAATTACTTAATAGAATAGGTAGGCTATTCAAATCCTATTAAGTTTATAACTTCGCGCGATAAGTTTAAGTAGTTTCGCCTAGGTAATCGTCCTACCGTTTACCCTAACTATATTAGTATCTATACTTACAAGCTAATTAACGTTAATATTTTTAAGAAGAATATAATAGACCTTATTAAACTCGAAACCTTCCGTAACTGTCTCTAAACTAAGGCCGAGCTCGATAACTAGGAGTATAATAGTAGTATCCTAAATAAAGCTACCTTTAAATACTAGACGAAAGAGGATACCTCGTTTAACAAGAAGATTAACGAGATCGAGTATTTTAAGAACGTCCCTACTAATTTATAGAAGATAGGCAAGCTCTAGACTATTGAAGATATTACTAAGATTAAGTTAGAATACTATATATAGCATCTTCGTAGGGTAAACTGAAAGAATAACCTAGGATAGAATCAAACTATATACTATAGTATTACCTAGCAGGTAATACGCTAATCTATTACGTACTAGGTACGATATATTACGCTTCGTCTAGATCGTCGATTCTAGTTTATTTCTTATCTATACTACGCTAAGACTACTAGGAAAGGTGATAATATCTTCTTCCGCTATATCGATATTAATATAAAGGAAGCTATTAACTCTAATAAGGGTACGAACTAGATCTAAGGTAGCCTAACTATTGTTAAGGGAAGACCTTAGTAAGTACTAGAGGTAATATTATAGATAAAGCTAAGTTAACTATAGAATATAAAGAGACGAGGAGCGTCCTCCTTATAGTTCTCCCTAGGAACTATATACGAGCGCTTAGGCTCCTTTCTCTAGACCTAAGGTACTAGCCCCTAATATTACCCCTATACTACCCTCTAGGCGTTAACCTAAACTCTACGTCCGCTAGCGAAAAACGGCTACCTATAAGTCGACTGCTTAGCTACCTAAAACTACCTCGGTTAGGGCTTTCCTATTATCGTTACCTATCGGTACCTTATAGCCGACTCCCGCGAACCGACCCCTTGTACCTAGAGTCTAACCCTAGCTATAGCCTATTATCCTATAATAATAATACTATATCTTATTATCGGTCTAGATCGTATTATCGATAGGTAATAATATAAGATCTCTACTAGATCTCTACTAGATCTCTACTAGATCTCTAGCTAATAATAGACGTACCTAGTCTATTAATAGTCTACTTTATATTTTCTTTATCGGCCGGCCCTCCCTCGCCTTAACCCTATTAATAATAATAGTAAGTTACCTAATCGGCGCCGTCTTCCGTCGTCCGTTAAGAACTAACTAATCGTAGCTTACGACTATTATATCTACTACTATCCCCGTCGCCACCCCGGCCTATTTAGTCGGAACTATTAGTCCTATTCCGCCTTTATAGTTTCTATCTACTAACGAACACTCTTAGACTCGTTACGCCGTCTATTATCTCGGCTACGCTACCGTCGGTAGGGATTACTAAAATTAACTAGTCGTCCTACCTATAACTATCTATACGTCCNAGACAATATAAGAATCTTGAAAATGCGATGGATATAACAATAAAATTATGCTTATACGTAGGCGGCTATACTGAAAATACGATAGACAAGATAATAAAATTATACTTATACGCAGACGGCTGTACTGAAAATATAATAGATAAGATAATAAAATTATACTTATACGTAGATAGTTACGCTTCTAACTATAAACGATTTGCTATCCGTTGAACGTGAATAAACTAGATTATCTACTACTAGATTTTTGTGATTAGGATACGGATACTTAGGTAGGCTCGATAACTTGAAGGCCTTCGACCTAATAGCAAAAGATTAGGTAGATCCGGATGTCGATTCTCTAACGACAAAAATACTAAGGAATTTCGAGATCTAAATAACTCCTAGGGCTAACCTTAGATATAAAGTAGTAACCTCTAGCTATTATTAGATAGCGTATACGGATTAAAAAAGGGAGTATCTACGAAATACCTAGATATTAGAACTATATAAAGATTTTGCGGCAAAAAGTTCCGTATAGCANACTACCTACGCCTACTACGCCTACTTTTATAGCTAGTATAATATAATATAAGCTTTCTTAGGTCCGTCTAAAACCTACTACTAACTATTTAATTTAGGCTAGAGCTTATTAGTCTAGCGTAAACTACCTAGACTCGCTCCCTAGCTAGTACCTTATATATTATTACTATCTCCCGGTTCTTCTTTCCTACTAAACCGTAGTAGCGATACTGCGAATAAGGACCTTATCTCTACTATTAAGGCCTAGTAAGCCTTAAAGGGTTTAGACTCCTAGGGCCTTATCCTTTTATAAGATTTCTGCCTCCTAAATCCTGTAGCTGCTAACTATCCTAAATAGCCTAGTTACTACTACCCTCTCTACTACCTATAAGAGGAAGATTTTAGACTTCGCGTTAGCTAGCGCGTTAGTTCCTACGTCTAGGGTCCCTAACGGGGCGGGTCTAAATAGGGGGGGGGGTTAAGTTCTAGGGTAGGGGGGGTTAGGTTTTTAGGGTAGGTTCTAAGTATTTAGCCTAACCTAACCCGCCCTACTAAGCCCTAAACCCGCCCCGTTAGATGAGGGCGGGGTCTCGTAACTTAACCCGTTACAACCCGTATATAATACAATATAGAATATACGGAAGATTTAGGACTCTCGTAGACTCTATAAAAAATATTTATCTAGTAGTCTTCTAGTAGTCTAGCTT
>JEMP01000092.1:240941-256829 GCA_000738655.1 Venturia pyrina ICMP 11032 | reverse complement strand
TATCCTTATCTCTATCTCTATCTCTATCTCTCTCTTCGCTACGCCTACTATTAAGTATTACGTTAAGATCGGTATTACCTCTTATAGGTATTAATCGTGTTAACCTCCCGCGCGCCTTCTNTTAATATACTTTCGATATTAGGTAAGAGCTTATCTATCTCGTTCTATTTAAGTAAAGATGTTTTATAACTAGATTAAATTATATATATTTATAACGAGGCTTACTAGAAGTACGAAGAGCGCCCTTAATAAAATACTACTAGCCTATAGCTCTCCTTTTAGTTCCCTATATAGGGAGGCTAGGAATAGCGAGGGATATCTACTCCTAGTAAAATAATATCGTAATCTACTACTTATTAAACTAGTTAGAGTTATCTAGTATCTACTTAAAATAGGTATTATATTTCCCTACTAATAGTAGATATACTCTAGCGGGAGGGACGTACGTAGCAGAAGATAATAAGGCTATAGTAGATAGGTAGTAAAATACTAGTAGGAAGATACTAGTAGTAAGAGACTAGTAATAATAGATTAATAGTAATAGTATAGTAATAGATAATAGAATTCGTGATTCTAAATATTTATACGAAATACTAAGAATCTTACTAGGCTACTTTAGGTTCTTAGTATCTAAGAACGTATTAAAGAGAGTACGAAAACATAAATATACCTTTAATAAGAAGAGAAATATATATAAAGATAATATTAATATATTTATAGGAACATCTTCTATAGATCTACTTAGTACTAGATAATTATATTATAAACTAAAGTAGGAATTCGATTTTGATTAAATAATAAATATATTTATTCGATTCTTAAATAAAAACCTATCGTTAGATACTTATTCTTTAATACATCGTTTCTTTCAACAAACTAAGAGTCTACGAAATCATAAATCTTAGAATATATAAAAGATATATAATCTTTAATTATTTAGAAAGATAATATCTAAAGAGATACTTAGTATCCTCCTTATATACTAAGAGAGATATTCTTTAATTATACTTAGTAGGTAGAAATCAATTTCCTAGTAGTCTTCTAGTAGTTAAAGTATAAAGTATTAGTATAGAATATATTATTTAATAGTATTATTAAGAAATCTTTCTCTAGTTAGAGAAACTATCTAAATCTAATCCCCGAGAACCTATCGTAATTATATTCCCTA
Organism: Venturia pyrina ICMP 11032; assembly: GCA_000738655.1. Taxonomy (NCBI): domain Eukaryota; kingdom Fungi; phylum Ascomycota; class Dothideomycetes; order Venturiales; family Venturiaceae; genus Venturia; species Venturia pyrina. The sequence goes on along the minus strand of JEMP01000092.1, from coordinate 255,661 downwards.
GGGTATTAAACTCTAAAAATATATAAAATATTAAGTATATAGCCTAATTCTAAATAAACTAAGGATTCGGGCTATACTTACCCTATTTTATATTACTACGAATCCTCCTTACTAATTATATATCCTTAGCCTAGATAGTAACACGTCTAGCGTAGATTACGAGGAGATTCGTATCTAAGAGTAAACTATTAGTATAGTTAAGTTAGAGTAGATTAAGGGATAACTTACCTTCGAAAAGGCCGATAAGAAAGGCTTCTATAGATTCTTAGAGTACCGTAATTACTAATACTTAAAATCGAAGGTCTTCCTTAAATTCTTAGGTAACCTCTCGAACTAGTCGGGCAAATCTAGTTTTCGGTATAAGTAGATCGGCCGTTTTCTAGTAGCGGCGGATCTTACGTAGGGTAACGGCTAGAATAAGTTAGAGACTACTAGGATACTACTAGGAAATAATAAGGAATTACTTACTTCCTAGCTTATAGCGATAGGGCTTTCTAGGGTTTCTATCCTTATTAATTACTAGAGCCTTACGAGGCGCCTTCGTAGTACTCTTACCCCTAACTATTTTACGAGGCGACTTAGTAGTACTCTTACCCCTAACTGTTTTACGAGGCGCCTTAGTAGTACTCTTACCCCTAACTGTTTTACGAGGCGACTTAGTAACCCTTACCTTAGGATCTTAGAGGCGAGTAGTCTTAGGCGGACGAGGACCTATATCCCGAGTAGGCTTACGTAGACGAACATTTGAAGCCGGAGGAGGCAATAAAGGCGGAGTAGCTAAAGGCGGAGTAGGTAAAGCCGGAGTAGGTAAAGTAGGAGTAGGAGGGGCCTTACGAGATACTAAGTTCTTTAGACTAAAGGTCGGTTCTATTCTACTAGTACTAACCTTCGTAGATATCTTAGTCTTCTTAGTCTTACTAATAGCCGTAGGCTTTTAGCGCTACTTTCCTTACTTCTTTAGCGTTATCTCCGCTAAATCTTAAGTAAGTTCCTCGAGATCTACCCGCGTATCGTTAATATTATTATTATAATCAGATTACTCTTCCCTATTAGGTTTAAATTAATTAGGATTAGAATTATCTTAACTACTAGATCGACTACTAGTATTCTCTTCCTCGATATCCTCTTTAAGACTACTTATTAGTTTATCTTCAACCTCTATATTTTTATCTTACTATAAGGTACTAGGAGTACCCTAATTAGACTCTATTTTAGTTAGAATTAACTTATTTAGTAAAGATAGATTACTAGGGTAGCTACTAGGTATTTATTAATTATCGCCGTTCTTATTACTAGGCGGAATAGTATTAGTCTTAATAGACTTAGAAGGTAGTTCTATTTTAGTTAGAATTCGGTTATAAAGAATAGAGAACTACTAGGGTAACTACTAGGTTATTACTAGAGATCGTCGGGTAGGTTATTAGTCGCCTTACTAGTACTATTAGTAATTAGAGAATTCTCCTACGGAAGATCTATTTCTATTAGAATTCGTATATTTATATAGGTTAGACTACTAGGGGAACTACTAGGATATCCTTAACTATCGCTAGGGCTAGTCGTACTATTATTAGCTCTACCTATATCTAGTAAAGTTGATTATATATTTAATTCTGAAGTAGTAGAAGTACGCTTACTTATACGTTGTCGATTTGATTAGCTACGCGATATAAGCGTAAGTAAGGAATTAATAGAGTTTCTAGTAATTTACTAGTAGTATACAAGTATAGAATTTAAGAACCGAATATATAAGTAATACTACGCACGGCCCTTGAAATCTCTATAGCGCTAGTCTACTAGCGCGCCGATATCGCACGTGCCCGGACCTCGTATATTCTATAGAATATAAGTTAACTATTTCTACTAATTATACTTACTAATACGTCTAGCTTTATTTTACTAGGAATCTACCTATTCTACCTATCTAATTAAGCTAATACTACTAGCCGACTACTAGCCGACTACTAGGGTGCTTCTCTCTAATAGTACTAATTAAACCACAATATACACTCTCTACTAATATTTATATAGTTGAAGAACGTGCGCGTCGTAAGAAGAAGTCGGGCTTTAATCTTATATTTATAAAGAGTTAGCGCGTAATAAACTAAGCTAAGTCTAAAGCTTATAAAAAGCTTAAGAAGTCTACGGCTTAGAATTCTTTCTTAGAGGCTAAGTAGTAATCTTAACTTCCGTTAGTTAAACAGGATATTAAGGATAAGCGGTAAGAGCCTAGTAGTCTCCTAGTAGTTCTATATACTAATCCTACTTAGTTAAACAAAAGGCACTGATCCTAGTTAACTTAGACGAAATCTAAACGAGCTTTTCGACTTGAGTAACAATAAGGATAATAATAATAATGATAATACTAACGGAGAAGACGATAATACTAACGTAGAGGATAATAAAGCTAACATAGAGGCTAACAAGGATACCGACGTAGAGGCTAACGAGGATTAGATAGAGATAGTTAAGGTAAAGGATAAGGTAGTTAAGGATAAGGAAGCTATTAGGCTTCGCGAAGAAGCCTATAATACTTAGTACGCATTATACTACGGCGTTCTCTTTAAGAATTCGAGGAAATCCTAGTAATCTATTAGGTATAAGTTCGACTCTATAATTAAGAACGAATTAAGTATTATCGACGACCTAGAGAAGATCTATATAGTTCTTCTAGCTAATATTAAGAAGGTAAGTTATTCTATATACTATTCCTAGTAGTCTTCTAGTAGTATCTAATATACTTTTAGGATCTCGTAGAATTATTTCTCGACGCTAATAGAGAACTTTAACTACCTATCTACCTAGTAGATTAACTTCCCTTAATTTCTCCTATATAATTCTTTACCCTTGAATAAAAGACCCTACTACGATATTACTTCGCTTTAGGTTAGGTATTCGATCGGCTACTAGGTCCTACTTATTAGTAGACTACCTATCCTACGGATAAGGCTACGTTAAAGAAGGATTTACCTAATAGGCAGCTTTTAAAGGAGGCGTAGGTTTTGATATTCGGACCTAAGAAGGAGTAGATAAAGCTATATAGTAGAATTAGGGATATAGATATTATAAATCTAGTAATAAAGCTATACGTAGATTAGGAGACTGATTTCCTTAGGAATAAGATTTATTAGGGTAATAAGTAACGTAGTATAGACTTTTCTACGCAACTCCTCGGTAATAGAGTTAAGGATCTTGATAGTAGTCTAGATAAAACTATTAAGAATCCTATAGATAATCTTAAGGTAGATAAAGAGAGTATAAAAGAGGACTAGATTATTAAAGATAACCTAGTAAGAAATAATTCGGATTGATATAATGTATAATAAACGCGAATTCTAGTAATCTATTTAATATAACTATTAAAAGACTTCTGGTAAAATATAAATAATATGAATAACTATTCCAGCCTATCTACCTATATTAACTACTAGGAAACTAGTAGGAAATTATAATTACTCTTTTTGGTTAGATCTTCTATTACTTATTATTAGTATATACCTTAGCAATTATATAAGCGCTAAGTAAGTATCACGTAGACCCGCGCTAGTATAAACGGGTCGGGTTAAGCCTTTATCTCTAACCCGCCCTATAAACCCGCCCTAACCCGGTTGAACCCGACCCCTAATCGGGGCGGGTTAGAGACCCTAAAACCCGCCCTAACCCGCCCCGTTAGGGACCTTAAACCTAATATAAGTATCGCTAAAATCCTACCTAATATATAATTAAGTTATTCCGATTCTCTATAACTACTATAGTACTTATTTACGCGCCTAGTAGTAGCTTTTCTACTTCGACCTCTAGCTAGCGTATTACGATAGGGGTCCGTCGTTCGTCTTTACTAACCCGTAACGTAGTTCGAACTCGTCTATCGCTACTACGTCTTTAATACTCTTTAAGGGCTCCTAGGAAGGTTTATAATAACTATACTACTTTACTAGGACTTTACGTCCTTTCCCTCGTCTTACCGTCCTCGCGTATAAGACCTTCTCTAAGGTATACTTATTATACGTCTTAAATAGGACGGGCGTAGGCTAATAGTTACTAACTACCTAGCTAGGGAGTAGATCTTCCGTATAGAGCCGTAGGAGGTCTAGATTAAAAACTATATAAATCCTACTAGGGATACCTTCGAGGCGGATAGATAGTAGGCTAATTACCTTAGAGACTATATACTTACTATATCTAGCGTCTAGCTTCTTCTTTAGCCTTTCGGTCCTATAATTCTAAAGGTCTCGCTATACCTTATTACTAACCTTAAACTTTAGGACGGGCGCCTAGCGCCTATTTACGGAGTCCTCTTACTATTACGCTAATATAGCTATCGACGCCTAGTAAAGCTCTATTACCTACTTAATTCGTAATATAAATACCTCTACTTACTATTTAGCTAGAACTAGGCTAGAGCCTATAGGCTCCTTAGTAAAGGAGACTAAGAATAGGCTATCGTACCTATACGTAGTAAAGAATAGTAATGTACTAATATCCGAGTAATATCGACCGTTTATTACTAGTTACGCTATAGGTAGCTACTTTACCTAGTCGTTCTAGTTAAAGTTTATAAAATACCTTAAGTATACCTAAACTTCTTAGTTTAGCCTCTTAAGGCCCCTATCCGTTTACGTATAGTAACTACTACTTAACCTCTACTCTATACCTAGTAACTAGTAAATATATCTCTAAAAGGCGCCCGTCTAGTTCGACCTACGGTCTAACGTAGTTATAGAGGGTAGCTTATAATACCTTACCTAGTAGCTTAGGAATATCTCTACGTAAGCCTCTACTCCTATAGTAGCTATTAGCTAGAATACTACGGTCTTACTAAGCCTATCCTTAATTACCTATAGGTTAGTATACCTACTAGACTTAGGGAGCTCGACTATAAAGTCTATAGAGATCTCTAAGAAGAAGCGCCTCAGAGACCGGGAGGGGTTAAAATAACCCCTATTTCGCGTTCTACTATACTTTATTTCTACTATAGCTATTATAGTTACGTAAAAACCTCCTAACGTACGCTAGTATAAGCGGCTAGTAGAAATCTCTCTTAACTATAGATAGCGTGCCCTCGCGGCCGGGATAGCTAGTTAGAGTAGAATCGTAGTTCTTCTAGATTAGCCGAGTAGGTAGTAAATTAAGTTTACTAGCTTTACTATCTAAGCTCTTTCTCTCGGCTTCTATCGTAAATAGAGCGCCCGGAACCTAGAGCTTCCCTTAGTATAAGAGGAGACCTTAGGTATTAATTCTATAATTAGTAATCTNACTAAGCTAAGTCTAAAGCTTATAAAAAGCTTAAGAAGTCTACGGCTTAGAATTCTTTCTTAGAGGCTAAGTAGTAATCTTAACTTCCGTTAGTTAAACAGGATATTAAGGATAAGCGGTAAGAGCCTAGTAGTCTCCTAGTAGTTCTATATACTAATCCTACTTAGTTAAACAAAAGGCACTGATCCTAGTTAACTTAGACGAAATCTAAACGAGCTTTTCGACTTGAGTAACAATAAGGATAATAATAATAATGATAATACTAACGGAGAAGACGATAATACTAACGTAGAGGATAATAAAGCTAACATAGAGGCTAACAAGGATACCGACGTAGAGGCTAACGAGNAATTCGGCCTTTAAGACCTACTTAGCCCTAGGCTTAGAGGAGCCGTCTTAGCCTTCGTAGCTTTAAGACCGGTCTCTAACGCGTANTAGGAGCTCGTAAGCTCCGTTCTTAACCGCCTATACTACCTGTAGATATAAGCTCTCCTTAGACTTAGTATCCTCCTAGAGCTTATTTAGTACGGGATCGCTAAAAGGTCTAGAGGGACCCTCTTTATAGAGCGCTTTAAAAGGGGTAGCGACTATCTACTTAGTTAGGCTCTCCTAGGTAAATAACTATTATACTCTTAACGCGTAGTCCTTATCGTCTAGATTATCCTAGTCCCTTTAAGAGAGAGTATTAGGTACGACGACCTCTCCGCCTAGTCTATATACTATAGAGAACTAGTACCGTATTAAGGTCTTAGTAAAGCGTATCTACTATTTAGATAGCTTCTATTTCTTTATAAAATACTTGAGGTTCCTATAGTCCGTTAAGATAGTAAATAGGCTGCTACTACGAAGCTCCGTATCCTAGTACTAAAGGTACTAGATAATAGTAAGAAGTTCCTTATCGTAAATATTATAGTTTATTTCCGCTTTATTAAGCTTCTCTAAGTAGAAAGCTATAGGCCGCCGAACTCCTCTAGACTTGTAGCTTAATACCCTACCTAGAGTAAATCCGCTACTATCCGCTTCTATAAACGTAGATAGCGTAGGGTCCTATTATCGAAGTATAAGGGCGGTTATAAAACGTACCTTTAGTATATTAAACGCGTTTTAGGCCTCTATTAACTAGATAAACGGCGCGTTCGTACCGGTTAGAGCCGTTAGAGGCCCGGTTATCTCGGAATAGTTAGGGATAAATATCCTATAGTAGTTTATAAATCCTAGGAACTATCGTACTTCTCGTTACGTCGTTAGAGGCGCCTAATCTAGTACGGTCTTTACCTTCTTAGGGTCTACCTCTAGACCTCTACTATCTACGTAGACGGTAAATCCTGGGTAATTAATACTCTTCTTTATAAACTCGCTCTTACTAGGGTTAAGGTATAGGCTAGCGTCCTAAAGCGCCTAAAGAACATTACGGACCTAAGAAAAGTAGTCGTTTACATCGCTACGAGTATATATTAGTATATCGTCTATATACGTAGAGGTAGACTCGTCTAGGAACCTCCGTAATACTAACTTAATATACCGTTAGAAACTAGACGGAGCCCCCGCTAAATCGAACGGTATTACTAGCTATTTAAATAGGCTATATCGAGTTCTAAAAGCCGTCTTATACTCGTAGCCCCGGGCTACCCGTAACTTCTAAAACGCTAATACTACGTCGACCTTAGATAAGTATATAGCGCTTAAGAGGTTCCGTAAGGTCTCCGAAATTAGTAGGAGGGGATACCTATCTTCCTTCGTAATAGTATTTAGTACTCTATAATCGTAGTATAGCCTTAGCCCGCCGGCTAGTTTCTATATAAATAGAACTAGAGAGCTACCTTCGGAGCTCGATAGGTAGATAAACCCTTTTACTAGAAGCTTATTTAGGGTCTTCCTTAGTACTAATAGTTCCTCTTTAGATATTCCGTATAGCGGGCCCTAAGGTAAGGATTCTAGGGTACTATCTACCTTAGTCTAAAGTTTAATATAATAGTCTACTCCTAGCTAATATAGGGTAAGCTTGTCTACCTCCTAGCTTAGAAAGAGCGGGATTATATTATATACCTTAAGGGGAAGAGACTTACGTAGCCCCTCCTCTATATAGGGCGTCTTATTACGTAAGGCGATCTCGATATCCTCTATAGTAACTACTATAACGTATATAGAGAACCTTTTATCGACCTTCGTTAGATCGATCGAGGCTAGGATAACTATTAAAGTTAGTATCTTTAGCTTCCTTCTTAACCCCCCTATACTCTAGGCTAGACTATATATACTATTCTTAGACCTATCTATTAGCTCGTCTATAGAAGAACCTCGCCTCGTTAGGTACTATCCGAATTATATTATAGGCCTTCTTAGGGTTACCTAGAATTAAGAGGAACGTAAGATTAGGTATATAGTAGGCGTATACCGCCTATAAAAAGCTAGTAACCTCTATCTATAGACCGACTACTCCTTCGATCCTTAAATTCTTTATATTACTAGTCGCCCCTTAGATTTATCTCGATACGTAACCGACCTTTAGGAGACTANTATAGTAGGCGTATACCGCCTATAAAAAGCTAGTAACCTCTATCTATAGACCGACTACTCCTTCGATCCTTAAATTCTTTATATTACTAGTCGCTCTTTAGATCCGTCTCGAGACGCGACCGACCTTTAGGAGGCCGAGCCTTTCAGCTAGGTCCCTATTAATTACAGTATAGTACTAATATCCTTCGTCGATTAGGGCANCTAAGTTCTTTAGCTAGGTCTCTATTAATTATAGTATAGTACTAATATCCTTTATCGATTAGAGTAGAAACTATAGATTTCGTATTAATAACTACGTCCGTAAATATATTATTTCTATCTATCTTCGACTAGTAAGCTTACTATCCTCTTATTAATACTTCCTAAGCTCCTACCCTCTATCCCTAGGAAGGAGCTATTCTTTTCCCGGTTTAGAAGTATTAGACTCCTCTAGGACTAAGGCGACATCCTTCTAACCTAATAAGCTAAAGGCGTTTATAGTAACGCCTTTCTTAGAGGGGTTCTCTATAGCTCGGTATATATAGTTACTTAATTAATAACCGCTTACTCTATACTAGAAATAGAGGCCTTTCTCGCGGCGATTATCTAATTCGGCCTTTAAGACCTACTTAGCCCTAGGCTTAGAGGAGCCGTCTTAGCCTTCGTAGCTTTAAGACCGGTCTCTAACGCGTATCGCCGTTATAACCGTATTACTATTAGTAGTAAGGCTAGGCCCTACTAGCGATATAGAGGCTAAAGACGAATAACTAGCCTCCTTAACCTTTCTCTTAGACTACTAGCTAGTATTACGAGACGCGGACTAGGCCGTATACTCGTAGTTCTATATAATACGACTAATCTCTAAGGCGAAGTCTACGTATCCCGTTAAGTAGTATATAGCTACGAGAAGAATATTATCCTAGTTATAGAGGGTTTTCTATAGTAATATAATTTAACGTTATTATTCTACTAGTTACCGTCTAAGGCGAGTAGGGGCTCGTCGAAAGTAAGTAGGTAATCTTACTACGGCTAGCTATTAACGTACTTTATCTAGACTAGCTTCTCGAGCGCGGTAGTCTTTTTTATAGAGTCTATAAAGATACGCTCGATCTCTAAGAGGAATTCTTTAGGATTACGCCTCTATCCGGTCCCGCCTACGGCCTAAAACCCGCGTATACGAGCTCGCTTCTCGAGTATTAAGTAGTTATTAATACTATCCTAGTAGAAAGAGGCGGAGAGCGTAGGCTTTAGGATAGCTTAGAGTATAGTAGGAGCTTAATATAAATAAAGAAATCTCTGAATCGTAGTAGAGCTATCCTAATAAGGGGGCTTCTATTCCTATAAGCTATACGCCGTCCTGTTTTTATCGGGGGACGGTTCTCCTAGGTAATATTCCTAGAAGGATTTTATAAATACTTTAAGGCTATCGTTATCGTCTTTAATAGCTTTATAGGCGTTATCCGCCTTAGTAAGGCCGCTTACTACTTTAGTAAGCTAGGCGGCCTACTACTCTAGTTATTAGGACTAGTCTTACTATATAACTATTAACTAACGGATAATCTCGCTATATCTATTAGCGTCGATCGCCTTAGACGTACTAGTTAGAGTATCGTTTATTATAATCTCCGTATCCTCGTAGGCGCGCCGGAAAAAAGAGTTAACTTAATATTAAGGGAAGACCTTAGTAAGTACTAGAGGTAATATTATAGATAAAGCTAAGTTAACTATAGAATATAAAGAGACGAGAAGCGTCCTCCTTATAATCCTCCCTAGGAACCGTATACGAACGCTCGGTCTCCTTTCTCTAGACCTAAGGGTACTAGCCCCTAACAACTATATATAGGGAGACTAAAAATAATTATACCTAGTACGTACCGATAATATATAAGATAGACAACTTATAGGTATAGTAGGATATAAATAAACTCGCTAGCGTTTTACTTAGCGATAGTTATATTATAAAGATCCTTCCTAAGATATAGAACGAGAAATATATCAAAAAGTTTAGAGTAGACTTCTAGTACTAAGTTACGAACGACTATACTATCTGTATTACCTATCCTTTAAACTTCTATAGATCTATAGGAAAGGTAGATAGTATTTATCTAACTATATTACCCTAGTACTACGGCGTTAAGCTTAATTATTTAATACTCGAGATTCCTAAAGGCGGTACTTAGGAGGAGCTTACTAAGGCTTACCGCGATCTCTAGGTTAGACTAGCGTCTCTATCTAGTTACTCTATTAACGATAGTAAATTACTATATCCGTTTCCTATATATATTACCCTATACTCTGTCAAACCGGTCGTATAAGTACTAATTAGTTGTTTCTAATAGGATAACTACTACTTTATAAAGTAAGTTTAGATAATTACTACGGATAACCACTATTTTAAGAATATTTTTATTAAGTAAGAGACTAAGTTACTAAGTTCGCTATATTCGTTAAATAGGAGATTTATTACTTCGGTAAAGCGAGTTTCTTTATATATTACTTCTACGATAGCGATGCTATAGAAAAGCCGAAATAGTACTTTATATCTAGATATAACTAGCGTAATCTTAAGGACGTACTTAGTGACATTCCTAATAATAGCGATGGTAAGATAGGTAACGAAGACGTTGTAGAAGATAATAGCGAGGGTATATCTAGTATATAATACCTAATTCCTTTTATTCTTTATTAGGCGCGGTAACTAGTTATTAATATATTAAGGGGCAACACAACCATAATAGGTAGGAGAGAATATAGTAGGGATATACTATTATATCTTAATATATATAAGACGGACTTAGTAACTATCTAAACTACTAATACTACTCTTATATCTTAGTTTTGTTTAAGTAGCCTTTAGAGGTCTTTTATCTTATCTTTAGTAATAGATTTTCTAATCTTCCTTCTATCCTATTATACTATCTGTAATCTTACTTCTATCCTATTATACTATCTAACCTGAGTTCCTATTAACGGCGGATAATAATATATAGCCTTTACCTTACCGGCGCTCTTCCTACTACAGCGGTAGAGGTTAATAGTAATCTTAAGCTCTATTATTATATAGTACTTAACTCGCCTATACTTCTAGTATACTTTTCTAAAGCGTTACTAAAACTAAAATAAGACCTCTCTACTAGTTACTATATAGCTAACGAACAAGTATAGTATTAAAATAAAGGCGGCCTTAGACTCGACCTATTAGAGAATTAACGCGTACTAAAAGAAGCAGACTATTACGCTACTAAGAACCTTAAGAATCCTAATAACTAGTACTCGAGCTTAAAATGGGTATAGTAATCTTAACTTAAAGAGTCTAAATAAGTAATTAATAATAGGTAGTAAGAGCTAAGTAGTTTCCTTATAAATCGAGTCCTATTTGTCCGCGGGCTTCGCTCCTTTTAAAATAAGTCTTTAAAACTTCTAGGTTAGTTAGGCTCCAGCTACGTCTAGATAAACGATCTTTCTTATCCTAGAATTACTAATAGTCTAGTATTATTTATCTCATTATTTGGATTAGAAAGATATATTAATAAATAATTAATTCTATATTATATGATATACGTAGCCGCCTTACCCCGGTTATACGGCTACGCTGTTATATAACGTGCGTAGCCGCCTTACCCCGGTATATATTATAGTAAATAATTAATTTTATTATATAACCTCTATATTATATAACGAGCATAGCCACCTTACCCCGCTAGGGCGTAGTAAGTACGGCTACGCTAGCCTTAGCGTCAGCCTTAGGCTACGATATAGATATAGCATAATTCTACATAGTAGCTAGTACGCTATATATAGCTAGTAAGGAACTTTAAAATTTTGCGACCGCGTTAGCCTTAGGCTGCGATACGGATACAGCTTAATTCTACGTAGTAGCTAGTACGCTATATATAGCTAGTATAAGGAACTTTAAAATTTTACGATACTACGCTAGCCTTAGGCTGCGATACGGATATAGCTTAATTCTACGTAGTAGCTAGTACGCTATATAGGCTATAATATAGATACCTTAGGCTATAATCCTATATAGCCCTAGGTTAGGGCTACGCAACGCTTTAAATTACGGGCTATAACTACGCAATATTAGGATTTTAAGAGTAAAAGAGTTTTAAACTACTAAGGATATATATTTAGTTAATAAATATATCTTTTTTTTTAATATATTGAAAGATCCTACAAAAACTTAGACTTCTTAGTTATTATATTTTTCGATTTCGCCTTAACCGAGCGCCCGTAACTCTACAAAGGTACGTATAGCGCTTTTACGATTTTTAATACTAAGATTTTCGACCTTTGAGGTGTCGTAGCTAGTAAAGTAGGAGAGAGTTTTGAAGGATTTTTAATATTCTAATTTTACTTAGATTAGCTAAAGGTTACTATTAGTCTATCCTAAACTTCTAAAACTCGACTTCGGACTAAGTGAAGTAGATAATTATATAGAATTAGAAGAGGATAGTATAAAGTACTATGTAATAAGTATAAGGTAGATGTAAATAAGATAGATATTAATAGGATAGATATTAATAGGATAGATATTAATAGGATAGATATAAGTAAGATAGATATTAATAAGATAGATATTAATAAGATAGATATTAATAGGAGAGATATTAATAAGAGAGATATTAATAAGAGAGATATTAATAAGAAGGATATCAACAAGAAGGATATTCATAGGAACGATATTAATAAGAAGGGTATTAGTAAGAAGAATATAGAGAGGCGGATGAGTAATACAAATTATTACGATACTATAGAATCCTACTACCTAGACTTTAGTAGTAATCCTTTTAATACTACTAGGAAGTTATAGTAGTCTATTAGCTAAGAACTAAGTTAATACCTTAATAATTACCTAAAAGGTAGTATATATACTAAGGATATCTAGATAACACTCTTAGAGGATACCCTAAAGGTTAGTTTATAATAAAAACTATTCCTAGTAGTCTACTCCTAGTTTCTAATATATTCCTAGTAGTCTACTACTAGTTTCAAATATCTTTTTAGGACCTTCTATTCCTATTCCCTAATAAGGAAAGAGAAGCCTAACTACTAAGATACCTGAAATTTTAACTACTCCCTATATTACTACTTTTATTCTTCGCTATAGAAGAGTTTACTCTAATATATANATAGTTAAGAGAGATTTCTACTAGCCGCTTATACTAGCGTACGTTAGGAGGTTTTTACGTAACTATAATAGCTATAGTAGAAATAAAGTATAGTAGAACGCGAAATAGGGGTTATTTTAACCCCTCCCGGTCTCTGGAGCGCTTCTTCTTAGAGATCTCTATAGACTTTATAGTCGAGCTCCCTAAGTCTAGTAGGTATACTAACCTATAGGTAATTAAGGATAGGCTTAGTAAGACCGTAGTATTCTAGCTAATAGCTACTATAGGAGTAGAGGCTTACGTAGAGATATTCCTAAGCTACTAGGTAAGGTATTATAAGCTACCCTCTATAACTACGTTAGACCGTAGGTCGAACTAGACGGGCGCCTTTTAGAGATATATTTACTAGTTACTAGGTATAGAGTAGAGGTTAAGTAGTAGTTACTATACGTAAACGGATAGGGGCCTTAAGAGGCTAAACTAAGAAGTTTAGGTATACTTAAGGTATTTTATAAACTTTAACTAGAACGACTAGGTAAAGTAGCTACCTATAGCGTAACTAGTAATAAACGGTCGATATTACTCGGATATTAGTACATTACTATTCTTTACTACGTATAGGTACGATAGCCTATTCTTAGTCTCCTTTACTAAGGAGCCTATAGGCTCTAGCCTAGTTCTAGCTAAATAGTAAGTAGAGGTATTTATATTACGAATTAAGTAGGTAATAGAGCTTTACTAGGCGTCGATAGCTATATTAGCGTAATAGTAAGAGGACTCCGTAAATAGGCGCTAGGCGCCCGTCCTAAAGTTTAAGGTTAGTAATAAGGTATAGCGAGACCTTTAGAATTATAGGACCGAAAGGCTAAAGAAGAAGCTAGACGCTAGATATAGTAAGTATATAGTCTCTAAGGTAATTAGCCTACTATCTATCCGCCTCGAAGGTATCCCTAGTAGGATTTATATAGTTTTTAATCTAGACCTCCTACGGCTCTATACGGAAGATCTACTCCCTAGCTAGGTAGTTAGTAACTATTAGCCTACGCCCGTCCTATTTAAGACGTATAATAAGTATACCTTAGAGAAGGTCTTATACGCGAGGACGGTAAGACGAGGGAAAGGACGTAAAGTCCTAGTAAAGTAGTATAGTTATTATAAACCTTCCTAGGAGCCCTTAAAGAGTATTAAAGACGTAGTAGCGATAGACGAGTTCGAACTACGTTACGGGTTAGTAAAGACGAACGACGGACCCCTATCGTAATACGCTAGCTAGAGGTCGAAGTAGAAAAGCTACTACTAGGCGCGTAAATAAGTACTATAGTAGTTATAGAGAATCGGAATAACTTAATTATATATTAGGTAGGATTTTAGCGATACTTATATTAGGTTTAAGGTCCCTAACGGGGCGGGTTAGGGCGGGTTTTAGGGTCTCTAACCCGCCCCGATTAGGGGTCGGGTTCAACCGGGTTTAGGCGGGTTTATAGGGCGGGTTAGAGATAAAGGCTTAACCCGACCCGTTTATACTAGCGCGGGTCTACGTGATACTTACTTAGCGCTTATATAATTGCTAAGGTATATACTAATAATAAGTAATAGAAGATCTAACCAAAAAGAGTAATTATAATTTCCTACTAGTTTCCTAGTAGTTAATATAGGTAGATAGGCTGGAATAGTTATTCATATTATTTATATTTTACCAGAAGTCTTTTAATAGTTATATTAAATAGATTACTAGAATTCGCGTTTATTATACATTATATCAATCCGAATTATTTCTTACTAGGTTATCTTTAATAATCTAGTCCTCTTTTATACTCTCTTTATCTACCTTAAGATTATCTATAGGATTCTTAATAG
>JEMP01000092.1:154385-240547 GCA_000738655.1 Venturia pyrina ICMP 11032 | reverse complement strand
ACGTGCAAAGGATAGGGTTTAGAACAGGAACTAGATTATAGAATAGGACGGATTAAGGAGCGAGACAAGAAAGCAATATACACTCGACTCCTCNCTTCGCGAAGTGACGCCAAGCTATAAGATTGTTTCGTCTCTCGAAGCGATTTGACGAGAAATTCTCAAGGAATGCTAATGACGCGGAAGCTTATCAACATCGATTGCACTATGAGACTGCGGCAAGCCAGTCATGAACTGGGTGGTTGGAGGTGATAGAGGTAGACGAATACAAGCCATGTTTGCGATGTATTGGATGGTCGTCTTAGAAACTCAGCTACTACTAAGCAGGACAACTCCAGTCCGAAAGTAATTCAGTAATGCTTCATTGGGCAAGATAGCTCCAAAGACGCATACTCTTGAATAGTACGAAATCAAATCTTTAAGGGTGATGGAGGTTGATCAAACATTTCCAAACACGTGTTCCTGGATGGCAATTGCAGACAGGAGGTTATCAACATGGATGTTCATCTGCTTTCTTTATCAGGTAGAACCATCCTTGTGCCCCGCTCAGTTGTTGGTCAGTGGTTGATATTGAAGGTTTACATTCGCATAATGGCGTGCACAGCTTTTTCAAAGAGTTTTCCTTGAAGATGGAAGCAACACCCCATCTCTGCTTAGTTTAAGACTCAAGATATCTCCCGTTCTCACCACCAATCAGCCCATCGTCCTTCCCCCAAACCGTATACTAATCAAATGTACCAAATACCGGATCCCAGCAACTGCTGCCAGCGTTTTGTTTGGCACACTCGTCGGACATCTGGTCACCACCGATGAACCCGTCTTCATATTTGGCTCCTTTCTCATTGTTTGGCTTAGCAGTGAGATAGCAATTGTCGCATTGAAAAGGAGCCCCTTGACTACGGTAGAAACTGTATGGGGCCAGGTACCATTCACCACCGGTTTTATGGTCGTTCATGACGGCTTTGGTTTCTGTTTCGAGGCAATTGTTCGCCTTCTTGGAGGAGCAGCAGCAGAATTTGTGTTTCTCGCCGGAGATTGAGGCGATACAAGCGAGTAGACTGGTCGTCAGGGCGATGGAGATTCTCATTGTGAGGTCGGGGTCGGGATGACGTAACGATGGAGTGATAAGATAACGGTGGTACGGAATATAGAGTGACTGAAGTATACTTAAAGTACTGATCAACGGGGTATGCATCAAGTATTTAATATCGAACGGGGTACGCTAATTAGTATTACCCCCGGTATTCGCTCGTATAGAGTGGATTTTACCTTGCTTCTGTCGCGGAGAAGTCCGGTATAGTGAAAGTAGAGAAGGAAGTACCGTATTTATTGATATCTAACCGTAGGTTAACAGGCGTAAGGTATTGAGTTAGATTCGCGGAGAAGTTAGTACGTATAGAGAGTAGTCTCACTGACTCATCTGTAGATCATTACGTGAAGAGAAGGACTGTACGTCCGTATCGACTTCAAGGCCCGAATGCCTCATCGGCGTCCGCGGATTATACCCTGTCAAGCCAAGGTTAGATGCCAATCAATACGGTAGAAGCTATAGGTCAACGGAATAAATAGCGAATCGCGTTCGACACCAAATCACCAGATAGAAACAAAGTTACGAGGTTCTTACATGTACTGGTACGTGAAAGCAGGGTTGATTATTGGGAGCGTATTCACGCAACATCGCTTTCTTAAGCAGTCTTAATACGTCTAGGCAGACCTTTATATCCATATACAATAGAGTATCGAGTATATACTATTCTCAGATCTACCTAGGAAGGACGAAATATTCCCCTAGAACTATAGTAGTCCGCGGAAGCTCGAGCAAGCGATGTTGCATAAACAAAGCAGCGACGCTCAAAGTAACTGAACATTTCCGCAAGCACGATATATTTTCTATCTACATAGGTAGTGACCTGCTTTGTCCATATTCTCGTAGAGAACGAACAGGTAGTGCTGATTTAATCAACAGACCACAACTCTACTGTAACAACCTTCCTCCTGTAAGACAGCTTGACAATGCCGTCTTCATCGTCCTCCTACAGACTTGATAATTCAAAAAGAAAGTTCTATAACCTCTTGGACAATATTTCTTCCCCTAAGATCAACCATGCCCGTACCGATTCCACAGCCACACTAGCTCCAGAACAACACAGCAAACGACCCAGAGTCACCCCAACCCAGACCAGCAGACCGCTCACTGCTCCTTCATCCAAAACCCGCCCATTCTCTGCCAGCAACGATAGAGCTCTTGTCAGAGCCGAGCCAACGTGCACCACTACAAGCCCAAATGGCAGACGAAGGCCGAAATCATACGCTCCAGATTATACGCCCGGCAAACCTCGCCTGGGACACAAGTCAAGTGCTGGTCTGGCTTTGGATGGAGCTGCCGAACGGGAATTGCCGAACTATGCTCCCTGGAGTCATGATCAATTCCTTGCAAGATTGAAGACGTTCGCGGACGTCAGGACCTGGACACCGAAGCCCATGGGTATAGGAGAGGTGGAATGGGCAAAAAGAGGATGGAGCATCGCTGCCAAGGACACCGTTGGCTGCAAAGGGGGCTGTGAGAAACGTCTGCTTGTCAGGTTCGTGAAAGAGAAGAAAGATGCAACTGGGCCATCAGAAGCAGACGATGAGTCATCATGGTGGATGGGCGACGTGGAGCTGGCCATGGTCGAGAGGTACAAGCGCCTGATTATCGAAGCACACAACGATGACTGTTTGTGGAGGAAGGCAGGATGCAAAGACGATATCTACAGGATACAGCAGGCTGATCCGTCTGTATGGCAGAAAGAGTTGAAGGAACGGTATGCGGCACTACTAACCATGGAAACCGCATTGCCAGAGGCACTGGAGATGCCACAGCAAGAGCACGTAAGTTTATCGATTCTCTTCCTCTCGATTGCGCCTCTGGTTTAGAATCCAATGCTCACCTGAACTTCGATATGGATCAATTACCGGCAATCTGAAAAACTGGATTACCAGAAATTTATCAATACCGATCTTGTGTCGGAGCCTCCACATCGAACGACACAAATGATAGATCCCGATGGTCAGAGAGGCACAGAATAAGCTAACCCATGTAACAGCAGAAGGAACCCTTCAACATCGATGCCTTCGCGAAGATTGTCCCTCCTACGCTTCTCGACCGTCCTCACGGCAAGGAAAATCCCGAGCCTGTAAAAGGCGCAGAAACCACACTCCCCATCCCAACCACCATCAACAAGATCGCGCTTAATCTTGCACTCTGTGGCTGGACAGGTCAGTCACCCAACGGCGTCAACTTAGCCTATTGCACGAAATGCTTCCAACGCGTTGGTCTTTGGCTTTATCGTAACGTATCCTCTACCACACCTCCTTCCTCAGACCTCGAGCCCATGACCTTCAATCCAGTCGATCTACATCGGGAACACTGCCCTTGGAAGAATATGGAATCTCAATGCGCAAAGGGCAGTCTTGAGGGGTTGTCAGGATGGCAAGTTCTTGTTCATCTGGTAACAGGATATAAAAAACACGAGTACATGGAGCGTGAGAAGGAGAAGGAAATGGCGCATGAGAGAGAGGAGGATGTAGCGAGTGTGCACGAAGAGCAAAGTCCGAGGAAAAGCAGGGATGAGCTCAGGCAGGAGGATGCTGTCAAAAGGGGCCGGCTCCAGAGATTGAAGAGGGCATTCACTGTGACGAAGAAGAGCAAGGATAAGGTCTGATGCGAACGGGCATCTGACGTGTACGATCAAGCGGCTGTCACAATTAATGCGGACGGGGCGAACATTTTCAAGATGACCACTGAGTAATATTGTGTGATCAGATTTATCCCCGCTTCCTCTCCTGCCCTGACTCCCGCATAGATCAAGTCTGCATTCTTCCTTCATTGAATCAATTTCAAAGAGGTCATAAGAGACAAAATTGATATCCATGTCAACGACCTTTTCACTGTTTGATGTCAAAGAATTTTCAGGGGCTTGTCCCCGACGATTTTGAGAATGGAGAAGTTGACACGAGACATGTGTCCGTAGGATTCAAAAGGTAGGCAAGGTGTTTAAGTAACACTCGGCACGATCACGTCGTCGTAGTTGAGGCGGGAGAAAATAGGATACCGAAAAGCCAATTTTTTCCCAAC
This sequence comes from Venturia pyrina ICMP 11032, assembly GCA_000738655.1. Taxonomy (NCBI): domain Eukaryota; kingdom Fungi; phylum Ascomycota; class Dothideomycetes; order Venturiales; family Venturiaceae; genus Venturia; species Venturia pyrina. The sequence goes on along the minus strand of JEMP01000092.1, from coordinate 236,433 downwards.
AGCAGATCCAGCTCATGCAACCATCCACTAGCTACTCTACGCTCTGCGCTTCCCGAACTTGTTTAGACCCAATCATTCAGGCATGCCAATTCTCTAAGGCTTTTATTCACCCTCTCCTCGCTCATCAACACTATTATCCTGTTCTTATTTGCCCTCAGTGTTTACGATTCTTCAGGCGGTCGTGCCGGCATTGGGAACGGACTGGGCTTAATTCTGGACAGCTGTCTTCTTAGAATCTAAAAGTGGGCGCGTTTGGATGAGGCGAGATGGAAAAAAGTTAGACAGCGAGAACACAAAGGGATGGAGAACGAGCACCAGGTTATAGAATCTGTATTCAACAAGTCAAGTAGCGGGTACTATATATGGGTCAGCAACTCAGCAGACGCACATCTTCCGAGCCTCAACGCGGCAGGGCAGCAACGATGGAGAGTAATACCTACTAAGCTCGTGGAGTCTGACATTGTGACTAATACAGCGCAAACTGTCTCATCACAGCAGCATCTCAGACAGGTACCGAAAGCAAAAACCGGCCTCAAACGTCGACACGAGCAGAGAGCTTGAACCCTTGCTAGAGACTGGTTGATTTCAAACCCGCCGGCCATAATTCAGAACGGCAGCCATCTCCAGCCTTGAGCCCAGGAACTCAGGTAGCTTCAGAGGCGAAAATCAGCGCCCGCGCTGGTCGTGCCACTCAGCTGATTGGTCGCATTCCGAGTGACAGATCGAGCGCTCAAGGTGCTTATCGAGGCCGAAAATCGGCATCTGAAGCGTCCGGGTGGTGTTAGGATATGACTAAGAGTCCAGGCTTGTTTCATCAAAAACACTCGATGTTTGTGTCCGGCATGAGGATTGTGAGGCTGCAAAGAAGAAGGCTATAGATATTCGAGACAAAGCAGGTATGCTAGGGCGAGTATTCTGCAGATGAGGAGCAATGATGATAGGGCGGCAATGGTGAATGAGAATGGGTCGGTAAGCAGTAGGGGCTAGCATCAGCAAGACCAGTGCGAAATCGTGGCCAGGAACTTGATCCATGTCAAGTTCGGGAGGAGACCAAATCCATTAGCATGAAGCAAATCGGTGCCAGGTTCGGCTTGACATATGGAACCGCTTCCTGTTATGCTGGCAGATTGTTTTGCCAAATAGCAGAAAACATTGCCTTCCGGGCGTTTGTCTTTATTACGATTTTCTATTACGAAAAGAATGAGAGTGGGCGGTGTTCAACGTATATACTTCATAACGCCAGAAGTGGGCTTTGCATCTGCCATCACAATCCTTGAGCTAGCTTGCAGAATTACACAGGAGTCATAAAAGCCTTTGCTCCGAACGAAGGCTACAGTGGCCGCGTTAATTCAGTGTTCCTCTAGCCTTCAGGAATCACGACATTAGCTTTAAATTACTAGTTGAGAAGTGATTCGTGATTGAAGTGTTTTCGAGGGCACTGAATCGATAGAGTCACTGTGAGGCTAACTGTCTTTCGCACCTGTTTGCTGACCAAGATCACTAGAGCAGCCATTCGGGCTCCGCGTCTTCATCTTCTGGATCGTCCAGTAACAAGCCATCGTCGAAGTCACTAGATATTGGAGAAGGCACCGGTGACGGCTGACTACGATCAGCATCCACTGCTTTGTGCACGGGTGCGGGATCGACTGCCATCATTACGGAAGAGAGATTGATGGTGTGAGAAGGGGGTGGTGCTGGCTGTGCTTGGTTGCCTAACGAGACCTCCTGTTCATGGATGGGTTCTTGACCTGCCAATGACTTTTTGCCCAAGAATGAGGAAGGAGAAGTCGGGCTAGGTATTGGTTCAGTCCTTGTGCCTTCAGGCACACAGACGCCCTCGGCTTCAGTAAACACGAAGCCACCACCGGCATGCTCATCGTGCCCGTCCTGGGACAAAGGCATAGCCATCCGAATATCGAATCGCTCTAAACCAAATAGCGATGGTTCGCGGGTCAGGCTAGGCACACCCCGTTGGGATATGACTTCCTCCCCGGTTTCGCCTCCAGTCTCAGACCCGGACACGAAGCCTCCTTTGCCGTTATCATAATAATCGTCGTGTAGAGCGTCATCGCCAATGTCTTCATTTTCAAACGTTAACTGTCGTTGAGCCATTGTTGCCGCTGTGACAGGCGTAGTATCTCGTTCAGAATTGACCATGAAGCCACCTCCGCCGTCAAATCCTGGGGATCTTCCGCGGTGCTGAGCCATCTCTTGATCAAGCTCTTTTCGAGATCCTTCCTTGGCCGAAATTTCTTCTTCATCTGCTTCTTCATGTTTTCGGTAGCCCCTGACTCTTTGTACCACTCTCATTCCCACAAGAAAGCGCCTCCACAACCGCAAGGCTTCCGCAGACCTGCTCGTTTCCATCGCCTCCGCCTTTGCATAAGCCATGCCATCAAGCACTGCTTCCACAGCATCGCGAAATTCCGAGGCCACTATGATCCCTTCGACAACTGCTGTTCCGTGCCTGCCTTTGAATTGAAACCCCGTCACTGCATCTGCATAGTCGACGTTCAAGAGTTTCGCTGCATGTTTGGCGTCGCGTGCACGGACATGAACAGCGCCGGCTGGAATCATGGAAGGCACGTAAACGTCGACATTGCCGTAGCTGTTTTTGGGAATGTGACCGTTGACTACAGGATCTGGTATATAGAGATCGGTTTGGTACAGCGCATACAGGGCGGTTTGTGCAGCTTCTGTATCCGGGTCCAAAGATGGTTCTCGACCGCGAACCTGTCGAGTCCGGACGTACTTGAGAGGCTGCTCGCCTATCTACAACGATGTGTGAACTAAGAGCAACGGGGAGCAGCGTGATGGAACCAACCTTGATTTGATGCCCAAGCCGAAACCACTTATCAGCGCTTCTGACCACGTGGACATCGCGCCGCCGGTACACAGTCTCGAAGCGGGTCGCAGCCGAAGCGCCTACGGCGATCCTTCCAACCTCCTGTTTTGGGTGGAGTACTTCATTCCGCCTCAAATGTCGCTCGAGAGCATAATATGGATGGTCTTTGAAGTCCTGCACATTGCGTGGCATTCCTTCCGAGGCTGCCCTTGCTGCCAAGTCAGCATCCTCGATCTGATCTCGGTCCTTTGATTGTCAGCAGCGAGTTGCGACCAGAATGGATGAGGACCGCACCTGCACACGATATTTCCTGAGCGGCTTGAGCGTCCGCTTCATCCATTGTTGGCCACCCTCTGTACTCTCGACGCGTAGTCTTCGAGTCTTTGCATTGTACGCTTTGGCATATCGACGCGTAACGTCCTTTGCGGTTCCGTCTTCCTCGAACGCGATGACATATGCCATGCTGTTTTCCGCATCATTGAAAGCCGGCTCGATTTGTGCCGGTTTGTTCACACTCTTCGTTGCCATGGGATCCACTGCGATCCATTTCTGAGTTGCGTCATCAAACGCTTCGACCCAGCATACTGGATGTGCTGGACGTTGTACTCGTTTGGACCTGTTGACCAGAGCCGGAGGAGGCTTTCCAAGATCTGCGGCTGTGTTTGTGACGGCTCGAGACTGTCCAATGCGACCAATTCTTCTTCGAAGAGGTGGTGAAGTGGTGTTGGCGTCTGCGGCAGCGGCGTGGCCAGAGTCCTGTTCGTCGTCCGAAGCATTCGCGTACACTGTGAATTTGGCATTCGATTTCTTCTGCGGAGTAGATATCTCAGCGACAGCTGCGAATCCCAAAGGCTGGAGAGAGGCGACCAATCGAGCTTCAACACCAAGCGCTCGAAGGAGCGTGCAGAACAGTTGAGCACCCAAGTCGGCCGATCCTTGCATCGACCTGGCAGCTTTGCGAAAATCTGCGATCTCCAAGGGTTTCTCTGCTCGAGGCGATAGCTTGAACTAGTATGCGTCAGACAGAACGAAGCCTTGCCAAGACCAACGTACCTGGGCCAGGTCGTCGCTACTGTTCATCCAATGTGGTCTGCGCAGGCCGACGGCAGTGATGGTGAACTTGACGTACCACAGATCGCATAGCTGAGCCAGAGCTTCCTTGAACAGCCTGGCTCGTTGAGTTTGTGCGGCGCTCGTGGAGGAGTGGAGCATGGTGACCAGGCGCGGTTGGGGGAGGGACTTGAGGATAGCCTGGAGTCGCAGTGTCAGCTTGAGAAATGGCAGCAGCAGCGAGAGGGGAGTAGAGGATTGACATGCCTGCGTCTTTGTGTCATTGGCCCAGTGATTGCGGTAGAAGACGTGGTACAGGAGGCAGACGACGTGCATCTTGTGAACGCTGAGCCGCCGGGCTCTTTCTGCCGCCGTGATGGGCCTCCTCTTGCGCGTCGCATTGCCCCTGCTTTTCACTACCTGTGTGTAGTTCTCCAATGAAATATGGAGAGGCTCGTCGGGTTTGGCGGGCTGCGCTTCGGTGTATAATTCCACGTCGACGTCCTCGAATTCCACATCACTGTCTGAATCGCCATCATCGTCGTCCAGGGCAGTCTGCTGGACGAAGGGAGGCTCCGGCTCCTGCTCCAGCTGCGGCTCTGCCTCTGTCCCTTTCTCCAGTTGGTCTCTGGTGCTCCCAGCAGTCTTGCGACGCTTTATCGGGCGGGTTTCGTTGTCTGACGCATTGCCATTGGCATTGGACGTGGCCGAAAGCAGGTCACGAAAGGCATCTGGAGCGTCCAAGTTCTCTTGTGGGAAAAGGCGAGGCCGTCGGCGTGAGTTTGTGGCTTTCCCAGGGCGTGGGGCCATTCCATGCATGTCAAGGTTGATATAGTATTCTTGTTCCTATTCCATCACTCCAGCGAGGCAATGTTGAACGATCGAGCGAGTCGCGGACTTAATGCGCTGTCACGTGTCTACACGGAATAGAATCAATCACATGGGAGGCCGACAGTTCTTCGAATTGTCCAGCTGAGGTTATGAGCATCTGCATCCACCTACAACAGGGCCATCGGGCGATCAAACGCGACGGTGCTCGTACTGTGGTCGGATGCCAAATACTACATCTGGTAGGACGGGTATTAAAGGTATCAGTGGCCCAAGAATATATATCTAGATAAGAAACCTCTTTGTTTTGATAAACAATCCTGCTCTAACTTAGACTCCTTAGGATGTACATGGTTTTTCTGATCAAGTCTTTACCAAGCTTCCGTGATTCTACGAAGCCACCTTTTACGTATAGTATTTTCAATACCAAGTTTTTCTACATTTAATATAGTATAGCTGCGAACTTTAGAGAGCTACTTATAGAAGTTTAATAAAGCTAAGATAGATAAAGCTTAGCTGAAGATAGATAGTAGCAGAATTTATGGAGTTGTAGAAATTAGTATAGAGATAATACTTTGAAGTTAGTAAAACGAACCCGATCAGCAAAGGCGAAGGAAATGTAGAAACAAACCTAGAGAGTCTAATCTATAAGATAAGCCTTAGGCAGAAAAAAACATCTAAATCCCCAAACGATTTCTAGGATAGGAGCACCGCTACGCTGACGATGCAAGGCCTCAGCAGCTCGAAGTTGGTCGCAATGTGATTCGGAATTGGGTCCATACACCGCTCATGTGAGGTTTGCCTTTGTTATGGCCTTCGTTGTTCTCCTTCAATAAGGTAGACCCATGATGCGAGTGCGCTCTTGTACGCGTCAATATCTGGTTCCTGTCATTGCGTGATTGACGTCTTCAATGTTGTTGAGCCATAGGTATTTGGCAGACGCTTTGTGGTCAAAGATGGGTGGACGTGACAGGGTTTCCTTGATATATCAGCCTTCATCCCCTATGCGAGAACAGTTCACATAAAGGGTCGTCGTAATCCAGGACACGCGATGTGGAGAACGAAAGGATCGTGCTGGATTACTGTAGTGGTTAGACAAATTTACACTGATGCTTGGGCGGAGACACACCCTCATACTTCCTTTGGGGACAGCGTAGAACAGAGGAGGATGAGCGGACCAACAGCCACTCTCATTGCCGGCGACATGATAGAGGGAATCAAATTCAGCCTTTTCATATCATGTCCAAAACACTCAATCAAACGTGGTCTTCTTGCCCTGGAACGGGACAATCTTGCCAGTTTCTGCTTTCGCCTTCCTCTTGGCCTCCCAACTCGGATGCAGTGATCCGATATCGTCCCTCTTCGGTTTCACCACAGCAGTCTTGTTCAGTGTGTGCACTTCTCCCCCGCCAGTAGTTCCTTTTCTGGGAGCAATGGGAACAGCATTGCCGCCACTGGCGCCAGCTTCGCGTGCTCCCCTCATCCTGCTCCTCCTCTCTTTCCTATCCATGCCTTTGAACCCTCTCACATCTTCAGCACTGGTTGCGCCGCGCTTCATATCCCATCCAATGCCGCGCGCATCCTTCGGCTTGTTGGCCGGTCGTCCTTCCACAACGTGTTTCGCTGCAGCGCCAAATTTAGCTTCTGCAATGGCTTGCCGAGCTCGTTGTCCTCGTCGGTTCTTTCGTGGCGCAAGATGCTCTCCAATGTCCTCTGGCTCGTCTCCTTCTGACCCAGACCAGTATCCGCCCATGGTGAGAGTGGGGAGAAATGCGGAGGAGGTGGGTCTGAGTTTGGGTGAAGGTGGCTGATCGGGGGAAATGCTGTCGCCATCTGTTGACTTCGTCCCATTTATGAGCAATGCCGGATCCTTGCCGACGACGGGCTTGCTCTTGATGGCGAGGCCGGGAAGTGCATCCGTCATTCGCTTCGCAGATCCATCGGTTTGAAAAGGCCGTTCCGCAGAAGTCATGCTCGTGTCCGACAGGCCTTGTTCCAATGATATGGTGTCGCTCGAGTCGTCGCCAGCGCTGATGCTGGCCACAGCTTGGGCAAGCTCTCTCTTCAATTGTGCAGCCGAGGAATCTCTGGAGACTCCCAGAACGGGCTCATCTTCGTCGGAGGATGCCAGTAGTTTTTCGTACTCTGCAAAGTCCTCGTTGTCGCTGTCGCTCGCCATTTGGGCATCACGGCTCCTGACCACATCCTCAGTCTCTCTGTCGAAATCCTCCGCAAGATGGCTGAAGTCTTGCCATTCCTCTTCCACAGCCACTAGATTCTTCTCATCCCTCGTTTCCTCCTTGTTCGCCCTTTTCGCAGCCGAAGCTGTTTCCGTCACGTCCAACGCCAGCGCCTGCCGGACTTGCTGTATCGATGTGGCCAGGGCAGCCTTGACAACTTGCGCATTGTAAAGTCGCGCGGTAACATTCGATGTTGCGGGATTCGGCAACGAGGTGGGAGGATTGTGTGGAGGGAGGGCGCCGGTGCTGGCAATGGATTTGATCCTGTGGAGAGTCTTGAGCAGGTGGTGCTCGGCGGTGCTTTGGATGTCCAGCTTCTGGGCGCACTTGTCAGCTTCCAATGGCAAAGGGCACAGCGAGACAGGCCGACCAACCTTCAGAGCCTGTATCTCAGCTTCAATGCGCACATTGTCGGGCGTGTCCTTCTTGGCCAAGGCATGCTTCTGGCGTCGGCCCAGCTTCTGCCGTTCGATTCCACGGGCGATCTTCAGGTCGCGGACGAGATTGCGAAGAGCAGTGGCAAGGACATGGTGCAGGACATCTGCCTCTCCTCTCTTCCGTTTTGGCATTATAGCTGTCGCGCCTGAAAATTTGAAGGTTGCATATAATGGCTTGCATTCGTTCCACTCCTAGAATAGTCCTACCACAGTAGGTTCTACGATAGTTCCCGTGCCATGGCGGGGACCTCGAGCGGCCAATCGGAAGGGCCAGAGATGACTGTTGTCACGATTTTCACGCGGATGGACGAAATCAATTCTACTGTTACTATTATTACTTATACTCGATACGACTGAGGTGACTGTGTCCTATACGGGAATTCCCTCCCACAGTTCACTTGTGATAATTAGCTCGATAGATAGATAGAGATGGCGATGAACGTGCGTCTCACTTTACGAGTACTAGGAATGGATTCATTTCTAGGTAGTCACTAGTGGTAGGAGGTACCCCCTAGTAGTTCTACGAGAAGGCCTGGCACGCCTGGATTAGAAACGTGATCACAACTTCATAACTTCGCCTCCACTTGTTGCTGCGCGTACCATAGTACATATATGTTGCGGACATAATTCCCATTGATCCCCTCCTCCTCCTCTTCTCGAGACGACACATCATCAGCAGTCATCACTTCGTAAGCTCATGACAACCGTTGACCTAGAGTCTTCAGCATATTTGGCCGAAAGGGCTCCGATCCTAGGAGGTAGGACTGAGGTACCATTGACGGTGATGGGAGGAGGACGGACTGGTTTGATGAGGCTCTGGCATCAATCGCCTCGGCAGTCTGGCATAATCCTCTGATCCTCTGACAACAGGAATCAAATGGTTTGCGGAGGAGACCGGGTCGCTATAGGACTATATATAGTCCTGCAATCTACCTATATGGGCATAGTCCTATAATCTACCTATATGGATATAGTCCTATAAATTACCTATATAGGCATAGTCCTGTAATCTACCTATATAGGTATGGTCCTATAGTGTACCTATATAGGTACACTGAGATGGAACTGTCCCACCAGCTTTGGTCGTGGGATGGCAGTGCACTATCACAAGCACTGCACAGACATTCTTCCAAACTACTACTAGTAGCACGAGTACTGTAGTGCGAAAAACACCGTGACCATCGTTCCTCGATAGACTATCGAAAACCTCTCGACACTCCCGCCGCAATGGCGAACACCGACAACGATGATTATTTCGACTTGGGAACGTACAAACGACCCATCACGACTTCGAGCAGCCAAGCTCAGCTATGGTTCGATCGAGGCTTGATTTGGTGCTACGGCTTCAACCACGAGGAAGCCATCAATTGCTTCCACAAGGCCATTTCCCACGACCCGCATGCCGCCATGTGCTACTGGGGGCTTGCATTCGCCCTTGGGCCCAACTACAACAAGCCGTGGGAGGTCTACGACAAGGCCGACCTCCAGGAAACCCTGAAGAAAACTCATGCTGCTGCTGCGAAGGCGGCAGAGCTCGTGGCCGCTTCGGGTTCTGACCTTGAAAAGGCCCTGATTGAAGCGATTCAGGTGCGATACCTGAAGGACCATGCGGTTGACGAAGATCCAATGACTTGGAACAAGCTCTACAGTAGTGCAATGGAAAAGGTACACGAACGCTTTGGTGAAGATCTTGATGTCGAATGCCTGTTCGCCGACAGCCTGATGAATCTCTGCCCATGGAAGCTGTGGGATATACACACGGGTACGTCTAGCCTTCACGATCCTGACTGGAATACCTATTGACATGGGAGATAAGTTCCAGAGAGTTTCGGCTAATGGGTTCTGCAGGCAAGCCTTCCAAGCACGCACCAACACTGCAGGTTAGGACGATACTGGAAAACTCCTTTCAGCGACCGGGAGCACTGCAGCATCCAGGACTGCTCCATCTTTACATTCATCTGATGGAAATGTCGCCGACACCAGAGGCGGCTCTCCCAATTGCGGACAATCTACGTGGCCTCGTGCCTGACGCTGGCCATTTGCAGCACATGCCGAGCCATCTAGATGTCCTTTGCGGGGACTGGCGACGGGCTGTTGATTCTAACACCGAAGCTGTCAAGGCCGATGAGAAGTACGTCGCACGATGTGGACCTGTGAACTTCTACACTCTCTACCGATGCCACGACTACCATTTCAAGCTTTATGGCGCCATGTTTGCAGGCATGTCAAAAGCCTCACTAGAGACTGCCTCGGCTCTTGCCAAATGTGTCCCGGAAGATCTCCTTCGAGTGGAATCTCCTCCCATGGCGGATTGGCTTGAAGGTTTCCTAGCCATGAATGTGCATGCTCTCATCCGATTTGGAAAGTGGCAGGAAATAGTTGACTTACAGTTACCCCAAGACCGCGATTTGTACTGCTTCACGACCGCTATGATGTTGTATGGCAAAGGTGTTGCACAATCGGCTTTGGGCAACATTGAGGAAGCTGAAAATGCTCGAAAGGATTTCCTGCTTTCGGTACCTAGGGTATATAAGTCGCGAGCCGTGTTCAACATCACTGCCGAAGCCGTTCTCGCCATTGCTTCAGCCATGCTCGATGGTGAGCTTGAATATCGTAAGCAGAATTACGATGTCGCCTTTGAGCATCTGCGACATGCAGTCCATCTGGACGATTCTCTCGATTATGACGAGCCGTGGGGTATGTGTGTAACAATCCCGTATCGACTCTGTCAGTTCCAGGCCTTTAGGGTATAGCTACACTGGAATCATGATATGCAACTTCAGATCGATATCGATGAACGTCTTACGACTTCAAGGACTGACATCATAAGAAGTTTATCGGTATCAATCTTGATTTCAGAAGAGATCAAGTATGACGCAAGCATCGTGATTCCTAGGTATACGAAGGCACTAGATTGACGAATCCATTTCCACCCCCTCCTTGGAGCGAACCGCTGACGTCGAGATCAAGGCTGGCTGCAACCGACTCGCCATGCGTTGGGAGCGCTCTTGCTGGAGCAAAACCACGTACAAGAAGCAGCGGCAGTGTACGCGGCTGACCTGGGATTCGATACTACACTACCTCGTGCTCTCCAGCATCCAAACAATGTATGGGCACTGCACGGTTATCACGAATGCTTGAAAAGACTGGGACGACATGCAGAGGCCGTCATCATTGAGAAGCAGCTCAGCACAGCGATGGCGTCTGCGGACATTCAGATATCGAGCTCTTGTTATTGTCGAAGACGTGAAGACGAGCCTGTACGAACAGTGCTTTGAATGGTTTGACGAGTTTAGATTACAGTATGTTTCTCCTGCTTCCCATCGTTTGTGCCAGATGCCGTACCCTCATTCCATGGCCCTTGATCAAAGTACACGCCTAACAATAATGCTGGAGATGGATGAGGCCTCATCGTTCTACTAGTGAAAGTACTAAACACAGTAATACAGATTGCACTTCTCCAGCAATAATGAACGTACCATTCCATCAACCAATAAACCAAATAAAGGAGAAGAAAATCAAGTGGCGAGGATCTCCGTAATGAACCCATTGAGATCGAACCCATCGAGATCTCTCGAAGAGGTGGACAGTACAGCAGTGCTTGGCCGACGAGGCATGCGAGCGATTCTTGAGCTTCTGCGATAAGAGGGCAACGATAACAAAGGAGGTAGAGTGGCTGGTCGAGGTGGCGCAGCTGGTCGTGTTGATTGGGCCATAGCCTGCTATATGATTAGAAACAATGTATGCCCAATGGTTGGACGATGGCGCATACACGCGTTCTCTCAAAGATGGGACGCTCATCCATGTCCGCTAGTCGTCTCGGAGCACATGGGTTCAGCCTGGTATTAGCACGGTTGTTCTCGTGCCTCCTCGTCGCAAATCCCAATCCTCTCGCAATGGCTCTCCTGTTGTCGTGCTCATCATACCACTGGGTCAATGCATCCGCTTGCTCAAATGTTATCGGCAGCTCGTACGAAAGAAGGGGGTCGAAAAAAGGCCTATCGGAAGCACGAGCGGCATGCCGGTTGTCGAAAACGCCCCAGGTGGCCTCGGATCGATCCAGCCGCCAAAAGAGAACATGGAACACAGAATAAAGGTTGTGGAATGCGTCCATACATATCATTGGACGGCTTGAGCGAACGTTCAGGTATATGTGATGTATACGATGTGCGTTGCCCGACTCGTCGAAGATGAAAGGTATCCTGTTCCAGGGCGTGATGTGCTGGAGGTAAACATGGCGTGGATTCGAGTGATCGAAAGCGTCCGCATCGCATCGCCAGATATAGCACATGTTTTCTGCTTTTGGGAACGAAAAACTGTATGCAGATAGAGATAACCACCAGCAAGGTACAGATGATGGTGATGAGATTGCAACGACGACCTCGGGAGTGTTTTGAAGAAAACTTGTGGCGAGCCAGAGAAGGCACGGCATCATGATCAAGTCAGGTGCGAGAGCAGTCTGATGGCATAGATGGCAAGGGCAACGCTTCACGCGAAGACAAACCGCATTCCACTCAGGAGTGTTTAGCGGATTAAGGGCCAAGATATGCTATGCGCAAATCACCTGGCTCTCGATGCCTATCCTCGCGCCTGGCTAAAGAGAAATGAATGATTCCTCTGCAGAACAACCCGAGTGAAAGCTTGGCAGCAGTTGAGATTTGGGTTGGGGGCTTACATTCACCTCACAGTATTTCTCTACAAGAACCCCATTTTGATCAAAAGGAAAACCCATAGGGTGCAGCAGCCCAGCTCATTCATTCACCTCCACTTAATAAGCCCAGCCCGCCCCAGATCACCAACGATTACGCTTTCGTGTGAAGAAACAACTCTCAATCCTCAATCACAATTTGAATAGCATCGTCCGAATTACCGTTGACCACAGTAACCATTTCCGAGAGAGGTCTTCCAGTATCAAGACCGCGGGCCAATTTTCCAGGAGCACTTAGATGCCAATGGAACGAAATCGACTTCTTGGCGAGTTCCGCGAGAGTACCAACACATGCTTGATACGTTGTTCTTGCCTGAAGCTGGAGGACGGTGCTTGTTTGCTCGCATGGAGCGTGTTTGAAAAGGAATTTTTCAGTTCCAGACTGAACCACAGAGCATTGCCTCACTGGATTAACGATTGAGGTTGTCCAGGCCGCCTTGTCTGCTGAGATGGAGCTTAGAAGGTAGATTGGGTCGTCCCCAACATGAAGCCCCGAAGTGCAAGCGTAGTTGTCTAGATCTCCGGAACCCTTTTGCCCTGCAGGATGGGGTATAGAGATACAACCCGAATCAGGGAAGTTCTTGCCTGCAGGCGTCGAGGGAACGCAGTATTTATCGCCTTGGCAGGGGTATTCTGAAGCTAATTCGCGGGGCCCGTCCACGGGAAGATGGAAATGGCAACGCATGCTCATCTTTTTCGTGTCCAAGCACATCGCGGAGATGGTGGCGAGCGAAACCCTTCCAAATCCAGATCCGTTGTTGTGTAGCTTGCCACAAATATTGAAACTCTTGGCACTTGTGAATTCATAGTCGGGGACGGGGATGGAGATGGAAACCAATGGTAGCATCAGAAAGAAAGTGCCGGAGACCTTCATGGTATAACAAGAGCGAGGCAAGGCTGTACAGTGTTCCAATAGAGGAGTGAAAGGAAGGAATTCCCAATTGAGAAGCCGCAGGAAGACTGTAGAGAAGGATAATGAAAGGCGTTTGCAACGAGATATATGCAGTCTCTTATCTACATATAGTGGGTTGAGCTCGAAGCAGAGGTTCTGCACTACAAATCAAAGCAATTCTGCAAGGCCTCGCTGCTGCGGGACAAATGAAACAGGGTATGATTTGGCGAATGGTAGGCTCTTGATAATACCTATAGTCTGACAAACTTTCCTCCTTACGTGTAGACACGCCGACTTAGCGTATCGGGACATACTAGCATGGAGGCCAAATCCTGTATATGCTTGATGTAAGCCAGGTGCCCTCCAGCACTCTCGCCGCATTCTGGTTAACCTAGACTGTGTCTGTGTTGGCCTGAAATCCACGATAGACTGGAATAAAATTTGAAGCAAATGAAGCGGCCATAAACCCTGTAGCTGTGATAATATTAACGATATACTATGTAGATCCGTACCTACTAATAGACCGAATTGAAAAATGTTCAACAAAGCAACGTGCTATATTGTAGCTAGGGGGAAAAAGGTTAATTAGGACCCCTGTCTTGATCCGTGCGATAGGGTTCTCTTCTACGTACAGCTCAACGTAACCTAGATATTTTCTTATCGGACTAGAAGGATCTTGGTCTCTTCGCTTTTCTCATTTCAGAGAGGTAAGTTTTATATTTATAATCCTACGTCACGTTGAAGTTGATAGGGTTATTGTCGAGCCGAGAATTAACCTTTATTCCCCCAGCTACTTAGAGCCCTGTACATATATAAACGTACTGTGTTAGGCCAGCCCCATTTCTACCGCACATTTAGATGTCTCTCATTGGGTACAAGTCACGTTGTCGGCATGAGGTAGGACAATCTCGTGTGCTGTAGGCCAATCCTGATATGCGGTAGGAATAGTGCTAGCCTAAACATACATATTTTCAGTACATAACGTGAGAGATTAATATACCAATGGTAGCCTGTTACAAATGAGTGGCAGTTCCCAATCGTGTAGCAGTGGGGGTCAGTACATTTGGCAGCTAAAGTCTTCACTCGACCATACCGTGCCGAAACGGTCTGCCTGCGCCCTGATACACTTGGATATACCTTCAAGTTGTAGCATACCGACATGCCGGCTGGCTATATTTGTGTTGGGTAGCGCAATCGGTCGATAGCCTTTGGGGGTGCCGTAGTCTTCTGGTTCCTTGCGAGGTTTCTGCAGGGCGACCGTAGTCATGGCTCCGAGATGTGTGGGGTAGTAGTGCGAGAGAATTACGGATGCGTTAGAGCCACATATTAAGTTGTGTAGGAGCTGGATGCTTATATCTGGCGAGCCTGACGACAGCCTGTTTCTTTGCCGTGGACAGCCTAAGACAAGACTCTCTCAAATCTCAGCCTTTGTAGCAACGCACCAACTTAGCCACCCTGTATCAAGCATCTTCACCGTCTTCCCTTGCGGTGGACTTTGCCGAACACAGCGGCCCTCTGGAGGAAGCTCCCCTTTTGCCCCGGTCTACAATCGAAAGCAGACCACCCCAGGGAGATGATAGATCCTGTGATTTAATTGGTGGGAATCAAAATCAAGTACGCGCTGTACAAATCATCGCGCATAATTCACCATCAAACCTCCCTCGTCTCATTTTCCTCTTACTCGTCGCTCTCGTCATCGAATTCCCCAAGAGTAACAACCTGAGAAGCTCGTAAGCCTGCTGGAGGTCGGCTGCTCTGAGGTTCCACTTTTGGTGCGCTGAACTTATCCGCAGCATCGATCAGGGTGTCGAAGTCGTCATCGCCTGACCCGTCATCGAGAAGGATAGACATATTTGCATTGCGACCATCGGCAAGTTGATCGTCTTCGTCGGAATCGTCTTCGGCGTTTTGAGTGGCCTGCTTGCTTTGTTGTATTCGCTTGATCTTTTTCAGAAGAGCCTGATCAACGTGTAGACTTGCCTTTGAAATTTTCTGCGCACATGTTAGTTACTCGGGTGCCAAAATTTGAACGCATAAGCCAACCTTGTTACATCCTGTTGTGGGACAGTCAATCTCTGAACGAGCAACCATCTGCATGATGTATGCTTTTTCAAAGACATGACGGCAGTGCTTATTCATAACGGGATCCTCAAGTTCTCTAAGTGAGAGGGGACATTTCGTGCTTATGGTTTCGCGAGCGATGATGATATCGTCGTCCGAGTCGTCGGCTGCGTGGGCGCGAGTGGTACCGGGAGCAGGCGACCCGCGAGCTGATTCAAACCACCTTGATGCAGGTTGCATGGGAACATCGTCGCCGTGAGCGCCGTCGTGGGCGTGCTTTTTGAAGCTGACATAATCGGGATGCTGAGAGTATCGAGTCTGGAGAGCCATCTGCTGCCTACCATCTATCTTTGCCTGGATTCCACGCTTGAATATGTCACTGGGAGGTGGACCTGATTCAGGCTGCGAGGGCGCGTCTGGCATGGTTGGGTCGAAACTTGCAGCTTGCGATATGGGTATATTAGATGCATTGCCAGCCATTCTCGCGGCATCCTCAAGGGACTGCTTCATGTATTCAACTGCATACTGCTCGTCGATGGTCTTGCGCGTTCTGGTGTCGATATCTGTGTTCAACTTCCGAACAGCCTTCTGCCGTTGTTCCAATTCTGCTTGCTCTTGCGCGTCGCGTTCCACCCCATCTCTATCAGCCTTGGCCCGGCGCTTCTCGACATCTCGCTCGCGGCCGGCTAGAATCTTATTTGCCTCGAAAACGCAATCGGCCAGCAACTGATTCGCATCCTTGAGATGCTTCTCCACGGAATTGAGGTGGTGCAGTCGCTTGAGATTGGCCAGGTTCTGTTGAGCTGTGTTGTTCAGTGGGTTCTCGGGGGGCTGGTAGACGGGTACAGCCGATGGTCTGCCTCTGGCAACAGAAGTTGAAGGACGAGAACGAGGAGCTGGTGGCATGATATTAGGCGTCTGGTGGTGGTAGGTTTGGTGTGTGATGGAGAGAGAGGCGAGTCGCGTTGATCCAATCAAGGGCGCGCCATGTCAGCCTCTCAACTACTCCTCCCGTGACATGGATGGGACAACAATTCTAGGAATAATGTGTTCGGCGAAGTTCCTCGTTTGGATTGCCAGGAATTTTATCACCATGGATACCTATGGTGCTGGAATCGTGCAGAGGTGGTCGAACAAGGTCAAAACCCTCATGCCTTCCACCTCCCTCCGTAGAAGGGCCAACCTCACGTCTCAGAGCTTTC
Source organism: Venturia pyrina ICMP 11032 (assembly GCA_000738655.1). Lineage (NCBI taxonomy): Eukaryota > Fungi > Ascomycota > Dothideomycetes > Venturiales > Venturiaceae > Venturia > Venturia pyrina. The sequence continues at coordinate 220,170 of JEMP01000092.1, read as the reverse complement.
TTCCGGCGCTGACCACAGGAAGACTCGAGTCCCGTCCTGCATCAGCTGAAGGTATCAGATGCTACTACTAACATAACCATGGGCCTTGTCCGCACTTTTGCCATTCTCATTCTCGCCATCTCCGTCATTACATTTGTGGCCTTCTTTGGCCGCCTGCCAGCATTCAGGTGCGAGCACCAGAAATCAAAACGCGCCCGTCTCCCATAGAACTAATGCTACGCTTACAGAAACACCCCTATTGGCTTCCTCCACCGCGTCGTATGGATACATGTGCCGCGTTTTTGCGGTGGCCTTGACAGCATTCTCACTGGTGGCCGGCTCTCGAGAACAGGCGCCTATCTACTCTACGAGAAGCATTATGTAGTCACAGTGCGTCCATATTTCTACCTCAGCAAACAGCAATTCTAATCCGCCACCAGTTCTTCTTCCTCGGCCTCCTCACTGCGTCTGTGGCCTTGTTCCTTCCACCAACTTGGCCCTTCGTCAGCAGATTTCAGAAGAGCCTGATCTTCCTCCTCGTTCCCTTGCCATACATATTCACCTATCTCTGCCAAATCTCAGGCCCAAACAGTTCGCATATCATTACCGCGAAGACGAACCGCTCACACTTACGCCACTACCCTTTCGACCACGTCCTCTACCATCCGGATAACATATGCCGGACATGCGCCATCCCTAAGCCTGCGCGCTCGAAACATTGCTCCATTTGCAAAGCCTGCGTGGCACGGTCAGATCATCATTGCGTGTGGGTGAATAACTGCGTTGGGCGAGGGAACTACAAACACTTCCTCGGGCTATTGTTCTTTACATCCCTCGTCTTGTTCTATGGTTCCTACCTGGCAATTTCAACACTCCGGCCACAGGTCAGAGATCATTTTGAGAGATTTCCTTCGTGGCATAACTCCGAGTACGATTCGCGCGACGCTCTGACGGTCAGGTTCATGGCCATGTGGGAGCACTGGATTGATATACTAGGCACGGCATTCCTGGTGGGAGGGATCTCACGAGGTGGTGTGGGATTGTTGTCGACTTTAACTGCACCGCTGCCACTTGGTCTGTTGGCATATCACATCTACTTGATCTGGGCCGGCATGACTACGAATGAAACGAGCAAATGGAGTGACGTTCGCGAAGACATGAACGACGGAGAGGTGTTCATAGCTGACCTGAAACACTCGGGCATCGATTCAGCTAGTACCTCCGTTTCCTCTATGGATGGTGTGGATGGCCGATATTCAGAGGCATCCTTCGAGTCTGAATGGCCGCAGAGGAGCCGGCAATTCCTCATACGTACTTGTGACGGCCAGCCACCGAAGAATGTTCAGGCTCAAATTGCAGATTTGGTCGTCCAAGATAGTTGGAGACGGACATGGCACTTGGGAGAGGTGGAAAACATCTACGATCTGGGCTTCTGGGGGAACCTCATGGAGGCTTTGGTCAACTGATTGAGCCTGGCGATGGCATCCTTGGCGTGTGTGATGGTTGCGCTTATGCTGGTTTGGATAGCGCTAAATAGTTTCAATGGCAGCCTCGTGCTATGGTAAGAAAGCTCCAGATGGACATCAATGTCAGCCTCATGAGTTGGCGAATGAGGTGTTGGCAATAACCAAGCCGGGGGACGGGGGCCTGTGGGGCGCCAATGCAGATCAACGACCCCGCATCTCTGGCAGGCTGGCAGCTTCGTCGAGAGTCGAGACATGGACCGGGACCTCGATTGTTGCTCGAACAAACTCGGCTTCTACACAGTACTTCGGGGTCGCAGCCATGTCGAAGGCTGAGCATGTCAAGACGGAAGTGGGTGAGCCGTCGGATGGGATGCAAGACTAGACGGCGATGGAATGCAAGACTACTGTGAGACGGCGATGGAGGGGTAGCCGTCGCCGTCGCCGTGGCCGTGGCCGTGGTAGCTCGACTCCAACCTCAATCCAGCAGGGGAACGAGATTGCTCTCCTACCTAGTTGTGCCTCTGTCCGTCCAATCGCCTTGTGCGGGGAAAGGGATTGATTGAGGTACGAGTGGCATGACGGGATGGAAGGACGAATACAAAGTCCAGTTCATCGCAATCACAGTCCCTCGCGTGCTTCTCTCACTTCTCTCGCCTCTCAGCAAAACGTCGCATCACACTAACTCGAACATCGGCTGTTGGGCTTCTTCCTGTGGGGCTGCCATCGTTGGGAGCATCTCAACTAAGTACTAGTAGGTAGGTACGCAAGCTCTCAATTCCACATGTGTTCCCGTTCTGATTCATTGGCCATTCTCCGAGACAGCTCAGCGCTCAGCTGGACATACTTGAACCGCTGCGTCGCCCATGGCTCCTTTCACGTCCTCAATTCCTGGCCGGGTTGAGTCTCAGCTTCAACCGTAACAGCTCATCTGCGATTTCAACCTTTTCCCTATCAATTCAAGCTCTTGGGCTAATTGGATGAGATATTGCCTGGGTTTTCAACACGGGCTATACCCGCAACGAGTAACAGGTCGCAGTGCCAAAGGAAATATCGTGAAGCATCTTCTGTCGCCGAGTCCAGCCATTGTTTGCTCACCACGTCCTCCTCGCGCAAATCGCCTCTGACAGAATGTCAGGATCTTCCCTTGCCGGCGCCGCGAAGAGAAAGTCGGATCTCATTGTTACCAGTGGCAAAGACACCATGAAGGAGGCACCGCAAGCTATGAAAGCGGCTGCCGAAAACCCTCACAAGGCCACGGCCGATTTCTTACATACTCCTTTTATACGGGCCGCGCTGCCTTTCATCAACGGCGGTCTAGCTGGCATGACTGCCACTGCGGTTATCCAGCCTGTGGATATGATAAAAGTGCGATTACAATTGGCAGGAGAAGGGGTGAAGACAGGTCCGAAGCCGACACCATTGTCAGTGACGAGGGAAGTCATAGCTTCTGGCAAAGTGATGGATCTTTACACTGGTTTGTCTGCAGGTCTTTTGCGGCAGGCAGTGTATACCACAGCAAGACTGGGCTTCTTTGATACCTTCATGAAAAGGCTGACGGTGAGAGCGGAAGGGAAAGGACAAACGATTGGCTTTGCTGAAAGAGCTGGAGCTGGCTTGACGGCAGGCGGTCTGGCAGCGATAGTGGGCAACCCGGCAGATCTCGCTCTGATTCGAATGCAGTCGGATGGCTTAAAGCCAATCGCCGAACGGGCTCGATATAAGAGCGTGCTGGACGCATTAGTTCGGATATCCAAGAACGAAGGCGTGCCAGCACTTTGGGCCGGCGCCTATCCGACTGTTGTCAGAGCCATGGCTTTGAATTTTGGCCAACTTGCCTTCTTTAGCGAGGCAAAGACGCGTCTGCAAGGCTCGAACATGAGCAGTCGGACGCAGACGTTGACGGCTTCTGCCATCGCTGGATTCTTTGCTTCGTTCTTCTCGCTGCCCTTCGACTTTGTGAAGACGAGATTGCAGAAGCAGACGAAGAAAGCGGACGGGACATTGCAGTACAGGGGCATGTTGGATTGCTTCCAGAAGGTGGCCAAGGAAGAAGGTCTGCTGAGATTCTATCGTGGCTTCAGCACATACTACGTCCGCATTGCTCCTCATGCGTGAGTCTTTCGGAAGCGTGGTAGTCGATCAGGTGCTAACAGACTGTATAGGATGGTGACGCTGATTGTAGCCGATTACCTTGGCTTCATCACGCAGTAGTTCTAGCCGAGCTTTCTACACAGTATGTTGGAATGATGCCTGGGGGACGGATGAAGAAGTGAGGTGTTTCTGTTGCGTATGTACCAATCTTGTCGCGCTTTGTGTTGGGGGGATTTTTGATTGAAGCTTGTGGGCTGAATAAGAAAAGGGGATTTGAATATAGCGTCCGCGTTGCAATTGGAGTTGATGCAATGTCTTGAGCCGAAATGTTCCATGTTCGGAGTTCAAACTTCAACTAACGTTCTTGGTGTGCAAGGAGCAGAGTGTGCAGGTCGGCGCACCTTAGATAAGAGTTCGGCGCACCTTGCAAGGCGCACACCCCCGCCGAGATTTAGTGGCCTGCCCTAGTTCCACACTGACGCCGCCGTTTCGAGACAACAATGTTTGCCAACACCACTTTCTGGATAGCCCAACGCGTCCCCAGTCGCACCCACTACATATCAGTCGTCAAAACCCACGGCGGCAATGTTACAAGCCTCGAAAAGAATGCCGACTTCCTGATAGCCGACCATGTGCGCCATCGCGACGCGCCGCCTGGTGCCCTCAGCTACCAATTCCTCGAGGAATGCGGAAAACAAGGCCGACTCCTTCCTCCTGACGACCGCGCCGCTCATCTATGCGGACCTAAGCCTGGTAGTGTGCGAGAGGTTGCCGACGCCTCACGCGCCCCAAAGGCTCATAGGACAGCTTTCACGCCCGGGGACGACGACATTATTCGGGATTGGGTGAAGGACGCCGTGAGGAGGGGCGAGTCACATGCCGGCAATGAAATTTGGAAAGATCTGGAGAGGCAAAACAAGCGGCATACATGGCAGAGCTGGCGGGATCGGTGGGTGAAGAAGCTGCGCGACGGGATGCCGCCTCAGTGGGACACGGAGATACGGGGGCTGGACGCTGATGTGGATGAGCTGGTCAAAGACGTCTTGGAGGAGGAAGCGGAGAGTGAAGCAGTGCAGCGGGAGGAGCAAGGGTCGCAAATCAAGGAGCGGAAAGAGGAGGAACAGCGGGGACCTGACAAGCAGAAAGAAATTGAGAAGCAGAGAGAGAGATCTGAGCAGGAGGCGGAAGAGGGACAGAGCGAGATCGAGGAAAAGACAAAAAGCGAAAGAGAGAAGGATAAGGTATCACAGCGTGAGAATGAGTCGTTGCCGTTGCCAGGAGTGGAGAATCCGAAAGCGCAAAGGACGTATACACGACCACGAGCAGTGCCAGAGATTCTCGGGTTGGTTGCCCAAGCTGCGCTGCGGCGTGAACAAGACAGGCTGTTGTCGGGAGGAACAGGCTCAATGGTGAATAGCCCCGCCTCCCCTCGACATCGACCAGCTCCAGTGGATCTTTCGCGGGTCGCTCAAGCCAAACTCAAGGGGAAAACCCCCCGGCCAGATGTACAGTCCATGTTATCGTCTCTTCCCGTTCCGAACAGAGCCACGAATGCTTACGCGAGACCATGTTCAGAGTCGGAACATTCAGAGGGTGTCAGGCCCGAATTCGCTCGCGGGCAATCCGTAGGCGTCCCCTCGAATCGCACAAAGCGTCCCAAGAATCATCACATTGTTGCGACAGCAAATGAAGAGGAAGAAAATCGGATGGAGCCACGGGCTGTCGAAACGCCAGAAGATGAAGCTTTCGCCCCAAGCGACAAAGGGCCTCCTCTGCCACGCCCTTTCACCGCCGAAGATTTCCTGCAGCTGTACGAGAAACTTGACGCTATGACTACCGACACCCATGGACTCCGTATTGGGTTGGAAGCCTTTGCTCCTTCTACCGACTTCTCTCCACAGCAATGGCTACAATTTCTCAAGGAGAACGTCCTCCCCATTCAAAGTAACTTCAACGATATGATTCGAAAACACAATGGTGTTGCCGCTTGTTTGACAGAATATGTCCAACGAAATCCCCACCAGCCTTGGAGTAGATGGCGGTCGCATTACGAATCCGGCACTTGTAGTATGCTGAAAGATCGCTTGGGCCCAGACACTCCGAACAACAGCCAGACGTCACAAATAAATAATGTCAGGCCTGGAACTCCCAAGAAGAAACGGGCGAGGGATGACACTGAAGACTCGCCACAGTTTAAATCACCAAAAGTGGCAGAAACCGCGAACATTTCCAGGCAGCGTGTTGACGTCAATTCACAAAGCACAGCGTCCGGCGCTTCTCAAGCGGAGTCGATCCGAGCTATCGATGATGGTGACGATGACGACGACGACTTCACCAAGGCATTGCAGACCCAAGCGATACTCGCGGCGGATACGCAGCCCTTAAATCTCGATATTCCAGATCCGGACGAGGCACCGGACAGTTCAATCGCACAGTCCATGGAGTCCGACAAGCACGATGACTTTGATAGGCAGTGCCGGGCGTCTATGAGAGATCAAGAGCTGATCAATCAACAATTACTGGACAATTCCGGTGAGAACGGAGCTATGGACTTGGACTTCTTTGATCTGCCGGAGCCAGATGGTGGATTTGAAGCTACAGATGAGCCGTATGAGGACATTGATTCTCAACTCTTGAAGGACACACAAGCAATGTCCACTGGAACAATCGAAAACCTGAACAAGGAGGAAATCGACGAGGCAGCCTCCCAGGCCTCACTTGATTTCGATGCGCTGGCAAACGAGCTCATGGAGAGGGGACATTCTCCAGAGAATATCCTTACTGCGATACAAGTGACATCTGCCAATATGCCTCTGATGCTTGTCGTACTTGAGCACCTGAAAATTGGAATGAAAGTGCCGATACAAACGCGAGGTATATGGACTGAAGATGATGACGAAGACATTCTCGGAGGTGATGCCAGAAAGCTCGAGAGGGTCGAGGCGAAGCATGGGTGGGATGGAGAGGGTGGGTGCAAGGCCCGGCAGTACTTCTTGAGGGATAGTATGGCTGCAGGCGAGGAGCTTACCAGGCAGTCAAACCGTACCGCTTGACTTGTGACTGCTGATCGACTGTACCGGTATTGCGATCTTCGACATTGTGAAATAATCAGCACTAATCTTGTTATCGGTGCAAACCAAGCAATGGCCACGACGTGCGACCATGACCATCAAGTTATCGCTGCAGATTCTAACCCTTTTCGTCATACCATATTCGTGCACAATCGCTTGCCCAAATCAGCAGCAGGTCAGCTATGAACATTGTCAAATCACCTTCCATCAAATTCTGTTCAATGTAGCTCTGCCTGCAAGTCCCGCCAATCCTTTGCTTTTGGATGGGCTCAGCTGCTGAGTTGATACAATGCGAAACTAACAATCTTGAAAGATGTATAGACAGTCGTATATGGGTAGTAGAAAGAGGAAGATTTACCTAAGTAAGAATGTATCTCACTGGCGAAAGGTAAGTAGTTCCAGATAGAATAGAAAGCGCTAGGAAGAGGAGGGATCCTAACGGAAGTAGTTTTGAAGAAACGATTTTCTCGCACAATTCGGACAACAGTGTAGTAGATCAGATAAGGTAGAGAGAGTAGGAAAATCCTTCCCAGTATCGATTTAGAATAGACTTTCTAGACCTAATTGGCTACTTCGTACCTACCTGGGTAATACCCCTCGCGCTCAAAGATAACCTTAGACTTGTATTTACAGAATGAGAAACAAAACACAATGTCGTACCAGACTCGCCACCGTCCGCCAATATAGAGGCTGTACATAGTAGCTGTGATCTCATACATCCATGCTCGCCAAGACTTTATCTCAACGCAACATCCTTACCTCAAGAGCGATATCGATAAAGCTCTGGTAAACTTATCGACCCGGACTCCTAGAGGTCTAACGGTATCGATCCCAACTCAGAAGTGCTGTGAAAAAGTAGAGTATTAATAGAAAATAGTAGACACGACATAGATTTGGCGGACATGGATTAATAAACCCAATATATCAACCTGAGAGTACACCTGGCATTGCATACGCATCAATATCGTAGGAGTATCCAGCTGTACACAGTAGATCCTAGACCGCCTTGGAACTTTCTCGTGCCCTCAGCTAAATAAAATCTAGATTTTGATGTTCCTCGCTTGCACGGACTCTGTACAGAACGGACGGTATTCTACGCATGCATAGATAAGATCTACACTTACTCCTGCGTTAGGGCTAGAAAGACTTCCCAAAATCTAGCCCAAGTATTTACGTTACCTTCGCAAGCTCTAGAATCAAGCAAACGAAATCACTTTCGCAAAGTCCGGGAGAAATTGATCGCGGGTTGGGCTCGAGGCGTACCATGTGAAGATCCGCCACTTGGTTGATGCCGATTTACAGCCTTGCGTTTTGGGCATGAACTAGTCGGTTGCTTTGGCTAGGAAAGCCTTGCCAGGGACAAACGTGAAGTCACCACGGACATGTTTTGGAAAGACGGGTTGTATAATTTGGAAAAAGAGCAGTTCTCTGAATTATTCCCTGCTTTCGAAGAGTTGCAGTGGAACAGCCTAAGACACTGTATCACTTGCAATCTAAAAACAATATTGCTAGCTTTTTGGCGATCTGATTTAGCATGTGTTCCCCAAAAACATAAATATCGAATCCAATTTGAAGTACTTGACATGGACGCGGTGATAACCACCTGTTCGTGCTCGCAAGGACGAATGTTCTGCTGATTTCCTTCCCGACAAAGATTTCCAGGCTGCCTCCATTCCATAACGCTGACTTGCCCGGACATCAGACGGCAAAGGCATAACAGCGTCGAAAATAATTGACAGAGGGACCAAAAATATTCTAGCGCAAGGCAACCAGGTGAAATCCAAGAAGAAACGGCCAATTGCATTATCCAAAAGATCTTATCCAATCGCTGGAAGCCATCTATTTCCGCACCAAACATCGGATGTAAGTGGCCCTGTCACCGCGCTTCTATTTCAAAATCTCAAACTGGGCAATCACGTTCGGTCGGTTTCTTATTTCCAGAGTGGACAATGGACAGATCGATGGTGGATCTTTTCAGGAGAACGAAGTCGAATAGCGTTTGCTCGCTGAGGAAGATGTCGGTGCCGATGGTTTGCGGACCTCAAGATTGTATCGCAGCCTTTGTTCGCGCCGTTCGGCCTTTTCAAGCTCGCCCATGTCCATCCCATATAGTGAACCACGTTTTGATCGGTCTTTTGAGCTTTCGGGTAGTGGTTCGGGTTCACGCCCTCGCGGCCGCCGGGGCGACAAGGGCTGCACAATGACAGTTTCGAACTGTGGTTTTGGGGATGGCCTGGTCTCTTCTTTTCTCCGAGGGAGGTCGCGAGATTCGCATTTCGCCTTTTGATCGGTCGAAATCCGTGATCCAACTGAGTAGTGTCTGTCGTGAGACTTGTGGAGGAACCTTTCTTTCTTCCTTGAGGCACGCTGAATTGCCCTGAGCAAGGAGAGGGTTTGTTCGTAGCCGTGAGGTATCTCGACACGGACCTCTTGTTCGTGATCTTTCACGTGGCTGTACACCTTGCCGTCTTTGTGACGGAAGATGAGTTCGGCGACGTCAATGGCAAGCTGATGTCCTTCATCGCAGAGTTGCCTGCCAGACCTGGAGACCTGAAGAGGATGCTCACAGGCCTGGCATTGTGCGGCGTGAGCCTCAAAATAGTAAAGGATCCAATGCTCCTCGTTGTTGACGGGCCGAGAAATGCCAGTGACAAGGCTGTCGGCAAAATCGACCTTAATATTTTTTGCATAAGCAGAAACGCCGGTTGGCGAGCTGTGGCGACGTAGGCGACCCATTGAGAGATTGGTGGAGTGAAGAGTTGATAAGGCCAGGAGGATTGCAGAGATGAAGGAGGATTCGAGGTTAGATTGAAGGGGTCTGAAGGACAAAGTTGAAGGACTTATGTAGTTGTTTGAAGAGGGCGTAATATGGGAGAGGACGGGAAGACGTGTCTTATAACCATGTTTGTCTTTGGCTGGCTACCCATGCACAGCCAGTGTGGCAGCCTGAGTACCTAGCAGTCATAGCTGCGTCTACTCTCTGTTTGGAAATCCGGTGTCCAAAGCTGATTCAGGCCTGAGCTGCGGCCTGCGCTAGGCAATAGGCAATAGGCAGTAGGCAGTAGGCAGTAGGCGGTAGGCAGTAGGCGGTAGGCAGTAGGCGGTACAAGAGAAGCCTGGGACTGGTTGCTACACAGTACCTAGGTAGGAGGACACAGTACCTATGTGCTAGGTAGGAGGACACAGTAGTACCTAGGTAGAAGGACACAGTACCAGTAGTACCTAGGTAGAAGGACACAGTACCTACCTCCGGTACTGGTACGAGTGGGTGTGATCACTGTCACTACCTCCGGTACGAGTATGGTGCCTTGCCACGTCCATACTGGAAGCAGAAGTCGGTGAGGGGGATGCGCGACGAAGAGGTCCCTCAAGGCTCAGGGAGCATAGTGGGCGCGACGGAGAGAAGACGTGCATAGAACTAGCCGCATAATGCTTCCAGTCCGTCTCTACCTTACCGGTACTCGCAGTCGTGCCTGTAGTATCTCACGGTATGACTAGTCGGGGCAGTTCCAGGTCGGTCACTGAGAGCCTGAGGCTGAGACCGAGACTACTGGTAATAAGACTGAGGCTGAGACGGAGACTGATAAGACTCAGGAGCCTGAGACTGAGCCTGAGACTGAGACTGAGGTATCATACAGGTATCATACCCATACCCATACCCATACCCATACCCTTCACGTCCTGAGGCAGTGAACATCAACATCTCCGGTCAAATGCGGGGTTGGGCAGCCAATAGCCTGCCAACAGAGGGCACGACAACGACCACACGACAACAACTACCACTACTGACTATCTACCTTTCTCCGTACCAACCTACCCACTCCTAGACCCATCATATTCGCCTTCTCGCTCCCAATCTCCTCTCCATATCTGTCCCCATCATATTTGACACCATGAGCAGCCCGAAGCGCAGAATAGAGATGGATGTATGTCACATGTCCTCCCCCGTGGACTTCACTGGCTAATCGCGAGCAGGTCATGAAGTCTGCCCACTCATGCCCGCCACACCATACAAACAACTGACCTCGCTGCAGAATGTAGGCCCACTTGCGCCACACTGGATGAGAGAAAGAGAGAGCACGTCGGATTGACGAGCGTGTCCTAGGTTGATGAGCGACTACGAAGTCACTTTGGTTAATGACAACAGTGACTGATCCACTATCCCCTTCGACATGTCGCAAAGAAGCTGATTCGCTACCAGTGTTCGCATCACCCGCCCACGCACTCTCCGCCCTTCCCCACTCACAATCAGAATAGGCAAGAGTTCTATGTCAGGTTCAAGGGACCCTCAGAAAGTACCCAGGCACCATTGCTCATCGCCAAACCGATTCGCTGACCGCTCTCAATCAGCACCATTCGAGGGCGGCAACTGGAAAATCCACGTCGAGATCCCGGATCAGTATCCGTACAAGTCGCCGTCCATAGGCTTCGTGAACCGCATCTTCCACCCAAACATCGACGAACTGTGCGTATGAGCCCGCCTCACACATACCTCGGTCGCACAAGACAAGATGAAAAGACTAACCGGTGAGTCGTCGCAGGAGTGGGAGCGTCTGCCTTGACGTTATAAACCAGACATGGTCACCTATGTACGACATGATCAACATCTTCGAGGTGTTCCTACCACAGCTCCTACGCTACCCCAATCCTACCGATCCTCTGAATGGCGAAGCCGCAGCTCTGATGATGCGAGAGCCCAAGAGTTATGACGCCAAGGTCAAGGGTGTGTTGCATGCACGTACCTCAGATCCTGATGGCTTGCTGATGGGTGGCAGAATACGTGTCGAAGTATGCAACGAAGGATGCTGCCGATGAGGCAGGTGAAGATGAGGAATCCGAGGACGAAATGTCCAGCGTTGGATCGTACGACGAAGGCGAAGATGAAGATGATGAGGTTGCCGGCAACATGGAAGAACTGTGAAGGGTGGCTAAGCGAGCTAACACTCCAATGTGTAGATGGAGCAATTTGCATAGCGATTGGACTTCCTTTGTGTGTAGTTGGGAGTTTTCACGAGATGGACATAGCGGTATTACCCCTCGGCACGAAGATGCTTTGAATTTTTGGGACTTGATGGGGCGTTCGGGCTGGCAGGATGACTTCACAGATAGGGTCATTGCAGTTTGCCATGTTCTAATTGAGCTTGTGAATAGAATGGATTCATCATGCACCCTCCATGTCCACGAACCCGCACGGATGTACCAAGAAGCTGTTGTCTAGTACTCGGTGTTCTTATCTGGCTGTTGTGGACGACACGGGTAGAGCTGGGATTGTTTCCATGCTTCTTTGCCTACTGCTCGAGATGTCTTCCTAAGACATCTATATATCGCTCTTGCCGTGCGGTTTGTGTGAAATTGACAGCCAATCCAGGTCTGCACTTCAACCGAATGCAGGATGGATAGCATAGTGGACCACCAACTCCTCCCCCGTTTTGAAACACTAAGATTATCATATCAGTGCACAGAAAACGCCGAAGGTACTAATCATGAGCAAGACGCCAAATGGAAGCACGACTCAGGGAAGATGACAACATACCGCCCATAAGCCACCCACGTTCTCGTCCAGACCGGGCGCGAAGCACTGATTGATGTAGCAGAAGATGCTTTGCTTTTCGTCCTGGTGGCCGATCTTCTTTCGGAGGAAACGGATCACAGTGGAGAAAGGCTGAGCCGAAGAGATCTTGAACTTCGAGTTGGCGGTTCGCAGGCGCGGAGCTGAGGCGATGGGGTGGAAGGAGACTACTACTATGGGACGTTGTTAGGAAGTGGTTTGGGAAGATGAAATGGCCCCAGATGGAGAAAAACCAGGGTATCGACAGGTGACTGTGAATGTATGAAACAACGTGATTAGAATGCATGTTGCAGAGTTGGAAACCGAACGAAGTGACGGGACGAGTGAGTCAATAGAATACCTTTCTCGGCAACAGCGCCCTGTCCTCCTCCCATGACGCCTCCTGCAGAAACTCCTTCCAGAGCCGTCTTCGCGTCTTTGGGCAACCCAGCCAAAATCACACTGGCAGTCATCGTCATGGGCAGATCTGCCTCCTGCTGCGCTTCATCATCATCCTCAATCGATCCGTCCTCTTTTTGGGACGGCGAGTCTGTCATCAGGCTGTTGCGGTGCGAAATGCTGCCTGTTCGCGTCGCCGCTGAGCGCGGTGGTGTTGACATGTTGGAGTGAGGGTTTGGAGAGGGATGTGCCGGTCGAGAGGAGGGGTACTTGGCAAAGTTTGATCAGGTTGGATTGTTATTCAAGTAAATCATGGTTGTTGTTGTCGTGGAAGTTTGCCAGTAACTTTCAGTTGAGCGGTGCAAATAGCAATCCAGCGTCTAGAAATGTCTTTATTACTATTCGTCAATAGGCTACTCCGTGAACCACATGGTACGACGTTCCAATCGATTTCTCAAAACGCCACTACCACAAATGCAAGCGCAAACCATGCGCCCACACTCAAAAGATATTGCAAAGAGCAATCAAAAAACGAAGTAGATCTGTAGAATCGAAGGGGTATAGACAAAAGAGCCGCCGATAAACACATAAAAACAACAAGAACAAGCGCAATTAGACACCATGCATGGAATTTGCCCGCGTGCGTTCCAAAAATGCTTCTGAGACCAAAAGCACAACCTGCTAATGTTTGGAAGGATAGCATGCAAGGCCACCCGTATTGCCGTCAACCAGACACCCGTCCAAGCCATGTATGCATACGAATATGAGATGCACCAGTCGCCGTCGACTACCAGAAACTAGTCAAGAAAGCAAAACTCTCTGTATCGATGCATGAGAAGGGTGGTACATCGAATTCCTCCTCGCAGTCAGAAGGCCAATTCATCGTCGTCATCGTGAGAACTTCGCCATGTCAGCAAAAGTTTCAACCACGAGGAACAGGCCAATCACTCGATGGCATCCCTGCGTGGGCGAATCAGTTGATCGAGAAGTTGGTCAAGTTCTCTCCAGTTTTCTTCAGTAGTCGCGAACTTGCGATGAGATTTGGAGACAATATGCTGCAGTTCCATGTTAGTTTGGCTCCGAAAGTAGCCACCAAGAACACATACCTCGTCAAAGTCGTCGAATTTGGCTCTGCAATTCTCACAATATCCGGGCTTCAAATCCTTCACCGCCACCTTCTTCTTTCTTGGCACAACAGCACGCTGAACGTGCTCCTCATCTTCAGACACATCGAACTCCTCTTCTTGGATGTACTCCAGTGCGTCGTCAACTTTTCGCTTGGTGGCCACGGGAACAGACACAGGATCATTATTGATGGCAGCACGCACGTCGTTGTGTGTAGGCATTGGCTTGTCTGCCACTGGAATGGTACTGCGTTCTAAAACGCGACGACCAAGACGGTGGAGCTCTTTGGAAGGGCCAACCTTGGTGCCAGGAATGGCAGCGGTTGAAGAAATCATCTGTGAGCGGATCGCTGATGTGACATTGGATGCCTGTAGACCCGATGCAACAGGCTCTCCGCCGGCAAAGCGAGGGTGGCGCCGCAGACTCGCCTGAGCGGAACCATACAACGGCAGGTTGTCCGTGCTGCCTCTCTTCAACGGGATGGATTTGGGAGGGTCTAACGGCTTGACATGCTGTTCTTCTGGTTGGAGGCTGCCTGTTCGAGCTCGCCTACTCAGATTGGCCGTGCTTTCTGCAAGTGGCCGACTTGGAGCTGGTGCTTCTCGGGCAGCAGCAGCTCGTGTTCGTGGTGCCGGTTCCGGGCGTGTTCCGGGCGGCTTAGGACTTGGATCATCCAAAAATGGGCATCGTCCTGCTGCGTTGACCCGCAACTGCGGCCATTTGCCCATCTGCTCTCTGCTGGTCGGCTTTGGATAGTCCCTGAGCATGACGGGCCGTGTCTGCTCGTCCGCATCATGGATGTAGACAAAATATCCTCTGAAGTGTGCCATATCCGGAGCCCAGTCGTAACCGCCCTGATTGAGCATCTTCTCTTTTTGTAGTAGCTGCGAGAGGTCGGCCTTTCCGGCCTTGGGGGGATGAGACTGGGATGGTGCCTCGCCAGTCTCGGTATTGAACATTGTCGTCAGCATTCGCTCAAGCTTCTCCAGGCTCCATATTTTTATACCCAGCTCGCGGGCTTTGCAAAGGATATCGTTGGGTTGAAGCCTGCTACGGTCAGCGCGAACGAGAAATAGGGCGGTAGAAGAAGCAGAGCGATTGGAGGCACAGAGAGATCAAAGGGACAAAAGGACCAAAAGAAATATTGGGCCACAACTCACGATTGGTTCCTCTTCTGTGTGTCAAAAGAAAACTTCCCAGCGCGAGGCTGTTGCAGGGCCAGTTCGAGGGGATTGATAGTGCCGCCATGACGAATGTCCTTGGGTGGTGAGGGTGCATTTGAGCTCGAAGACGTGAGCTCTGGTGGTATCGGGCGGGTAGTGACTACGTGGGTGACTGTCTTGGAGAAGAAGACCTCTTCGTGCTGATGAGTGGTGGGTCAGTGACTGTTTTACTGACTCTCAAGATGTAAGGCATCACTTACGGCGCCTAGAGTCTGTACGCGACGTGAAATCCTGGACCGCATGTCCTCTGGAATGCTCTCGTAGTAGAAGACAATCTGTGGGAAGATCTTCTTGTAGTGACGTTGCCATTGACGAATGCTCTCCAGATTATCCTGGGATGCCTTTTGTGCCTTCTCTGCGGCCCTGGACATTGGTCGGGTCTCAGTGGTTCGAGAATCGCGGGCGGCCTCGAGCTTTCTCTGCAGTGCTGTGGGAGGGTTCTGGCTGGTCTTTCGCGGTAGAGCATGGCGACGTGTCTCGCCGTTGTCAGCCTCGAGCATCAACTTCTTCGCCGGAGGTTGAGCATAGGCAAGCTCTCGCTGTTCGCCAGCATGAGAGCGTGCTCGTTTTGAGCCCGGAGCGGCAGCGTCGCGGTAGGGAGAGTTGGCGGCATTGGGCAGGTTGGCCAGAGGCACCCGTCGACTCGTCATGGTGCGAGCCGTCGGTGAGGGGCGTAGAGATACCGATGCCATGCGTGCGTGCAGCGTTGATGTCTGTGGTTGGGAACGCGACTGACGCGGGGAACGGTGCGAGCGGTCCGTGGGTCAGTCAGTCAGTTAGTCGGTCAGTGGCATTGCTGCCAGTGGGAAGTGGGCACTGTTTAGCAAAGGGAGGTTGGTGTTTGGGTGGAGGAAGTTCCAGTGTTGTGCTTTTGACCGTGGTTTGTTTATTCGTGAAGGAAGAGAAGCTTTGAAGAAGCGAACCTTACCTAGGCGCTACTTCCCGCT
Organism: Venturia pyrina ICMP 11032; assembly: GCA_000738655.1. Classification (NCBI taxonomy): domain Eukaryota; kingdom Fungi; phylum Ascomycota; class Dothideomycetes; order Venturiales; family Venturiaceae; genus Venturia; species Venturia pyrina. The sequence goes on along the minus strand of JEMP01000092.1, from coordinate 204,321 downwards.
ACTACCTAGCACCAGCACCAGCACCAGGTATCCGAACCTGAACACTTTCTAGTCTATACAATCACCATTGAAATGCATCGCCCAACACTTGTTGCTAACATTGCCATTGATCTGCTGCCTAACATCTGTCCAGAATCGAACACTGTGCTGGAACTCCGTCTCCGTGTCCACAGGCAAGCCACGGAGTCGTGTCAGTGGACGGCCAAGGCTGAATTGTCGACCGTCTCTGCCCAATACGCGTCCTAAATTACTCGCAGCGCGCACTCTCGAATATTCCGTTATGGAATGCTACCTGTCCGCCACGTTTGACGCGTGGTTGCATCGTGAAATTCCCATTGCGCCAAAGTCTCGTCGTCTCAGTCGTGATTTCTTTTTCGTTGGCCCGGAAATGCCTGTGCCATTACCCAAACGCCGGTACATCCAATTCATCTCGATGTCTGCTCTGCAGCTCCGCTCAAATCCCCAATCACCGGCTTGAACAGCTCAGGCAGTATCTGCGCTGCGTCTCCCACAAAGAACCAATCCCCTTTCATCATCCCACTCCGAGGTTCGTCGTTTGGATCCGTGTTGATCACAGCAACCTTGGCTCCCCTGTATCTCGCACTATCCACATAGCCCGCCGCCGGGTACACGGACGCGCTGGTGCCAATGACCATGATCAGGTCGATCTCATTCGCCTCGATAAAATCATCGACCTGTCGTATGACTTTCGAAGGCAGCATCTCTCCAAACCAGATGACGCCCGGTCTCAGCAGTCCGGTCTTACATCCCGGACAGTGCGGCAGATCCTGGATAGCCAGCTCTGGAATATCCACACTCTCGTCTGCAATGTCCAACTCTTTGGGGCTCACATTTCCATTTTGAGAAGAGTCTGCTTCTTGTCCGTTACCATTGCCCCTCGATTTCAGTGCCTCGTCTGTGGTGGGGTCAGATTCGTCTAGTGGTATCTTCAGCGCTGGGACTATCGGGTCCGTGTAGTTGTCCGTCTCATTGTAATTGCAGTAGAAGCCGGAGCACTTGATGTCGTAAAGGGAGCCGTGAAGAAGGTGGAGAGTATCTTTGGGATGGCCCGCTCTGGGAGAAAGTCCTAGACGATAGGTGTTAGTATCTCACACAGCCACAGCTCGCGTCCAATGACCATTTACCGTCCACGTTCTGGCTGAGTGTTTGGAACCCGTCTCCCATCTTCTTCGCCAACGCCGCCAGCGCATGATGAGCAGCATTAGGCTTGGCCTGTAGCGCCATGTGTCTCCGATACGAGTAGAATTGCCAGACCAGGCCCGGGTTCTCTTCGAAAGCCTCAGGTGTGGCAAGCGTGGTAGCTGTGTGAGTGCGCCATAGCCCTCCTGCTCCTCGAAATGTCGGAAGGCCAGAGGAAGCAGATAGTCCGGCGCCCAGGAGAGCGAGAACCTTTGTCGATTTGGTAAGATGTGCTTGGAAAGACTCGATGTCAGCCTTGGGGATACTGCTGGCCGCGGAGGCCATGTTTGCGATGAGGCAGCGGTTCGTGGTGATTTATGGGGGGTTTACTGTCTAAGTGGAGGGGGGAGGTTTACGACCACAGTGCCGTTGTGACTAGACTGTAGATGTTGTGTTGCTGTTGCCGCTTCTGTGCAACTCCCTCAGTGCCTCACACCGGGTTCAGGGTTCATCAATTCCGAGTCATGTCCGCCAAGTGCCAAGTCTATCTATATATACTAGTACCTATTAATCTTCGTAAGTATGCTCGACACACTGCACCACCACCTTACTTCTACACAGTACTCTCAGATGGGCATCGGTTTGGATAGCCTCAACTTTCTATCAACATGGAACGACATACTTGCCAGCGGTGGATCGATATCTATCTCAACAGTAAGCTGTAGGAGGTTGCATTGAAGTCAATGTCAATGTACTCATAGGTGCACATCAGGAGGCAGCGAATATGATATGGATAACAAGTCAAGACACTTCAGCGGTTTTACGAGATGAGCTCGAACACGAACAATGCATGCCGTGGCGCCCATGCCATCTGCAGTGCCTGGGTTGGCGAGAGACGTTTACGACGCCTAATACGGGCAATCAATCGCCATGGCATCATAATTCATAACGTAGGACATAGCACAGGACACGCCCACGCCTTTGGGGTTCTCCTAGGAGGTACCTCCTACCACTGCACCGAAACAGAGCTTCTTCCCCGCTGACCTTGCACGATGCGGTGCTTTGTTTCCATCGGTAAGCAAGACTACTCGAATCCTTCTCTAGGAGCGAAATAAGAGTTAAATAAGAACCAAACCAAACATCGTGACATTTTCCGACTTGGTGTCAAAGGGGACGAGTATCCAGGCTGCCAGGTTGTGGCCTCAAGACCTTGGCGGCATATTTACTCCACGCTCCATTAGCTAAAGTTTCTCGCTGTTTTAGCACCTCAGACGTAGCAAGCCTCGACATCCAAGCTCTGAGGCCGCTCGGGCCTATTATCTTGCCAGTATGGATAATGCGATGCCTTCCAGTTTCATGCACCTCTGTCTGCCAGCCTGTACCCTATACGAAGTCACCGTCTTTTAAACCCCGGGTCATCCATCCTCAATCACCATCAGCAAACAAAAGTCCTCAGTCTTCGGCCACTTTCCTAGTCCTCCATCGCCATCGTTTCTTGCTGGTCAAGAACTTCCATTCTTCATTATTCTTGAACTGAACCTAGCCTTTAATAAACCGCCAATATGAAGTTCTCTATTGCCACTATCACCTTGCTTTTGGCTGCTCTTGCCGTCGCTGCTCCTCAGAACAGGAACAACGGCAACGGTGGAAACTCGAACTCGAACACCAACTCCGGTAGCAATTCGAACTCAAACACCAACTCCGGTAGCAACTCGAACTCGAATACCAACTCCGGTAGCAACTCGAACTCAAACTCAAACTCTGGCAATAATCAAGCCAATAATCAGACCAGCAACTCGAACAATGGAAACAATAACAATGGCAATGCTAATGCTAATGCCAATGGAAGCAATGGCCGCAACCCATCTGGTCAGGTGAGCCAGGATCAGGCTCAGCTCATGCAAACTGCCATTGACGCTTGGATGCGCGACACCGGAGTTGTCAGCAACTTTTTGAACATCGGACCAAACATCCAGGACGAACAGACGTTCAAAAACCAAGCCCAGATTGCCCACTCTGCCGAAGTCGACGAGCTTACCCACAAGGCTGTTCTCGATCAATTCATGCCAGACAACCAGAACGTCAAGGCTGCAAACTCTACTCTTTCCAATGGTGCCTTTCAGCTTGTTGTGGACCGACTCGACGACATGGCCCGCCAGGGTTTCTCCCAAAAGAACGGAATTGATGACATTAATAAGGATCGATGCATCAATGTGCTTCCCAATATTGATACTTACATGAGAGAGGGTGCCAACACTATCGGAAATGGCCAAGTTACTCAACAATCAGTCCGCCCAGCTGCTTGCGCCAACACGGTTGCTGGGCAGAACGGTGCTGCTCAGGTCAATCAACCACCACAAGGATACACAAACGGAAAACTCACAAACGGTACGTGATAGTCCACGCTCTCAACCATGCAACCAAACTAACCAAATCACCAGGTAAATCCAACCTCAGCCCCAATATCGCCGCTACTCCCCGTGATGATGATCCAGACCGCCCATAAGCGTGTCAACCATCTTGCTGAGTACGGCACCAATCTGGAAGGACAAGAACTGACTAATTCTCCTGTAGTTAATCTGTATAACGGTGGCGGCAACAACAACCAGAACAACAATGGGCAGCAAAACAACGGACAGCAGAACAACGGTCAACAGAGCAACAACGGCCAGCAACAACAGCAAAGCAACAACGGGCAGCAGTCAAACCAAAACGATGGGAACAATGCCAACTGATGATGCTTGGAGTTTGAGGATTTGGTGATTTTGATCTGCTGGTTGCGCGTGGCGTGGGACATGGTTGGACTGGGGAATTGTGTAGTTGAACTCCTCTCGAAATACTATTGTTTCTCTGGAGAGTCGAATTTCTCAACTTGTGCTTGCTTCTCTTTTCTCTAATTCCAATCTCTCCCTTACTGATCCGATCAAGTTCTCTTCGTGCATCGCAACATCCCCACAACTCTCACGCCTACCCCACAAGCAATTCTTACCAGTCTGTTTCCCTAAGATACACGTATTTGGAAGAGATTAGAGATATCAAAAAGCTTTTTGGATTATTCGTGTTTCTTGGACTCGGTGTATTTGATATGCGACGGGAGTGAAGCATGTATCGTATGGAAGGCGTTTTGAGCTTATAAACAATGCGCCAGTCGCCAACTCCAAGCGATGAAATGATGTCATGACATCTGAACGCGCACACCTGCAGCGACCCCAACTGGATTATACTAATGGACGCAGAATCCTAGGAAGGGATTAGCACGTGATGACGAGACACACGTGATCCAGCCTTTCCGCTCCTACTAGTACTTATCATCTTACTTACCAACGTCTAACAAACTATTAATACTCGAATGAACAATCTTGATCATGGACCTTCAAAGCCCCCAATTCCTCACAAACAAATTCCTCTTCGTTCCGACATACCTCCTCCTTGACACCGGAGGTGCTGCCCCCTCCCCAACCTCCCCCCCAAAAACCTGCCGAACAACAAATTGTTTCCTTCCCCCACTGACAGGGCTCTTCATCCTCCCCCTTCCATCCCCAACAAACTTAAAGTCAGCCGAACCCGCACCAGAAGACTCATACGTAGAGATACTAGGTTCGACGCCTTCATCAAGAAAGGGGAGGATAACCTCGCCTTCTGTACTGAGGGGCGTATCAATTTGCACATCATATCCCGCAAAATCTCTGAACGTCGGTGGTATTGTTGTTCCATTCGGCGAGGAAGAGGGCGCCGCATCAATCCTCTGCCACGCCACACGGAAGCGTCCAAGACTCGTAGTAAAGCCCGCTTCCGCATACTGCAAATCCCCGAGCTGAGGCGCAATGGACCATTTACTCCCACTCCTCCCCGTAATCGTCAATCCAGCGATATAATTTGTAAGAGCAGAGGTAGGCCCAGCAGACCACCCATGCGAATGAGACACATAGGACGGATCATTGCCATATCCACGTTCAGAACGATAACCGAAAGTACCGTCGGTGCGATAGCCTTCTATGAGTGTCGACCCCGTCCCGTTAGGGTGATTAACATACCACCCCCACGTCCTCCTCAAAAGATCCAATGCCCGCCCTGTCTTCCCAATAGAAAAATGCGCCTGCAATTCAAAGCTCGTGATGAAAGGACTGATATTATCAGGTAGTTCGGGCGAGGCAGGACCGATGTCTGTCCAGTATTCCTTCAATCTATCGGAGACCTCGGTGGTGACGTTTGGAGTTGTGGTCACATTGAAGAGGATAGCCATACTGTTGGCGTCTTGCGGGTAGAGGGTTGTGGATGTTGCATTGTCGCGGTAGGCGCCGTGAGAGGCATCGAATTGGTGTTGGTTGATGGCGGTTTTAAGAAGTTTGGCACGGTGAAGGTAGCGCGATTTCAGATTTGGATTGGCGAGGGCTGGGCCAACCCAGGAGACTAGCTCAGCTGCGGTTTTGAGGGTCTCGTAGAGGCTGTGATGGTTAAAATTTTTGGGCAGTTAGACGAGGAGAGGTTTTATTACATCATGTTGGCTTCAGAGCTGTTACCAGTGGTTTGCCAGCGTGCCCAATCACGTTGGCCAGTCACATTGAGGAGCCCACTGTCTCCGACTTTGCTGTAGATGTAGTTCATGGCTTTCTCATATTTTGGCCAGTTCCGAGTCAAGAAATCTGTGTCATTCGTAAAAAGCACATACGTGTGGGTTCCAATCATAGTCCACATGTGGTAAGCTGATCCTCGATTAACAATATTCTGACATTGGAGTATCGGAACCATCTTACTATCGCTCTTCTGCTGTAGCAGCGGTGGACCAGCCTCAGGCAATGAACCATCTTTGTTCTACGAAGGTTAGCCGCCTGCATTGATGATCATCGAAAAGAAATTCGAATACCTGATAGTTATACATAACTTGCAACGCATTCTTCACGCTTTCGAGATCCCCTGTGCTTACGAAGACAGCAGGCACAGCAATGCCCATGTCACCCGGCCACACTGCTCTATCTCTTTTCGCGCCATCAACAATGATGGTGTTACCAGGTCCCAAAGTAGCGTTGTTCGCCCATCCATACGTCAACGTCGGCACTTGTCGCCCCGTATTTGTAGGCACTGCATTTGTTTGCAGCGTGTAAGCACCGGCGTACCAGATCTTATTCAGCAAATCGTCGCTACTCTGGAAGTATCCCTGATAAGACTGAAGGTAAGACCAAGTCGGCTGGAATGAGAGCTCGATTTTGATGTCGTTGATACTCAAAGTGGAGTTGTTGGTAGTCTCGAGAAAAAGCGTGAGATAGCGAAAACCTCCTCTCATAACCTTATCGGGCATGATATATCGTCCCTTTCCAGAAGCGGTGATGTTCGCATGCAGAGCTCCATCAGGTCCTTTGAATTTGCCATTTGACGTGTCCGACCATTCCCCGATCCAGTTCTTTGCTTCACTAAAAGCAAGGCCAAGACTCGCAGGTCCAGTTGACGTGTAGTTTACTGCGATGATGCCACCAACCTCGATACCGAAATCAAACACCAATGCTGATCCATTTCCTCGTAGACTGGCCGGGCCAGGGAACTGCGAAATACTTTTCCCATCAGAAAGAGACAAGATCTTCTTTGGCCGAACGCTTCGTGTTGGTGGTGCGAAAATGTCCGTCTGCCATGGTCCTGGAAAAGCAGGCTGCACTGGCCCTGAACAGATTGTGCCTCTCCAGCACGTTGGAGTCTCAACGTTGCCGCGAACTAACGCGAATGTCGCGCAAGCGACTAAGACCAATTTCCGCCCCAGTGTCATTGCGTTCACGGCTCCTTCGTAAGACCAGCTCTTGCAGCCATGAATTTATTCGATTACGAGCACATGTTCCCTTCCTCCAGGCTGCGCTGATGTGAACGAGAGAACTGGATTTGACTGGCAGTCGTATCGGCTGGAATGAATAATGTGCGAGGTTTCCTCTCAGCTAATACGACCATGTAGTAATGGTGTTGTTTCATTTGCAATTAGAGTGCCAGTAATTCTCAGTATATTGATGAAGGTCATAGCAGACCTTACCCACACAAAAATAAGCGATATTATCCTAGTAGCAGTTTTTACAACACGACTACTTAGATGCAACAGGGTTGCAAGTTCGCGCAACGAGGGATTAACATCGTTTGAGGTAGGATCGGCGTCCGAGGGAGACAGATAGTGATGGCGTCTCGGTCTTGGGTTAAAGAGCTCCGACTTGAACATGTTGTCGGGAAATAGAAAACTTTACTAACATGCTGGTGACGATCAAGTGGGGAAGTGTTGGCTGGACATCTTCAAGGGCTTAATTTCGAACAACAATGTTTGGCTTGGCAACGAGAACGTTCAAAAGGTATCGTACCTAACTTTGAGGATCATTTATTTTCATAGCCGTGTGGATCTTCGCAAGCCCGGTGCCAGCATGCGTGCAGGGCAGTGTAAGCATCTTAGGAATCCTCGGATTGCCTTGGGGGACGACTCTGGCCAGGAAGGCCAAATGGGGTAAACGCAAGCTCTTGAAAAGACTATTCGCACCTACGTCGACACCATTAGAGTGATGAAGACCGACTCGACCCCTCGAGTAGCCGCATGGATTGTGGAATGGCTGGTCAGCAATACTTGCAGTGACAAAGGGGGCCTAAAGGAGGAATATCACCGCCACTGCGTGCCACGCGTGTGTTGTACAGGGCTTTTCATTTTGCTGTCGGCCGAGCTGTCGCTATTTCTTCTCAGCAAGCACTTCCTTGACAACCTCCAGAACTCGCGCGTGAACAGCTTTTGGTGCAGCAACCACGCCTTTATTCGCGGCCAAAGTTCGTCCCTGCGTGAAATCCAGTCTGTTGCCAACCGAATCTGTGACCTGGCCTCCGGCCTCGCGCACAATCAGCTCCCCGGCAGCATGATCCCATATTTTCTCTTGATATGTCTTGCTGGTTGGTAGGCGGAGGTAAATATCTCCAGCACCGCGAGCAATGGATGCGTACTTGGCTTGGGAATCCATACGGACACTCTCGCTCACAATCCCAAGCCGTCTTGCGATTTCTCCCTGTTCACCTTGGTTCGAGTGTCCGGATTCCACGCTTTCGCAGAATGAAGCTTTGGATATATCTTTGATTGGTCTCATCGTGATCGGGTGTTCTGGCTCCAAAGATTTGGTTGAAAGTGCTCGGCTTACTGCTCCATGGCCCTCGACAGCGCTGATCAAAACACCGTTCCCTTCTCCGCCCTTTTGATCGTGTCCAATGCTCGCGTCAATTCTTGCGTTGTCATCGACTGGTAGATTTGGGCATCCGAGCACGCCGACCTTGACTTGTCCATCTACCATCAATGCCAGACATACGGCGTATTGTCCGCCTCTCAAAAACCCCTTGGTGCCATCAATAGGATCAATTGCCCAGATTCTGCCTTTGCTTCCCCCAGCGCTCTTGCCTTGGTCTACAATGTCCATCATTTGCTCGACATCTGTCAATGGCCCGCCCAAAGTCTTCTCACTCTCAACATCATCTAGCTTTGTTCTCTGGACGTTCGACCAGACTTGCTTCCTCAAGTCGTCGTTCTCACGTAAATCCGAAGCCTCCTCTTCTGCAACAATGTCATCGCTGGGGAAATTGTGCTTCAACGCCGAGATGATCAAGGCTTGGGCACCGAAGTCTCCGATTGTGACAGGCGAATGGTCAGATTTGCTCAGGGTTCCCTTGGCAGTGGTGTTGTACACGGCTTGCGTGAGTATAGACGCCCTTTGCACAGCAAGCAGGGCTATTTGAAGTTCGTGGGAGTATGAGGTGGACATGGTGGAAGAGGGGCGGGGTGAGGTTTGTAGGTGACGGACGAAGAGGGAGAGTCGTGGACAGACAGCTGGTAAGAGACTTGTAGCCAGGATGACGATTGATACAAAAAGAATCTTCGCTGTGATCTGGGAAATACTCGTAGTAGGCATTTGGTGGAGACTCGAACGGGCGTCATTGCCGAAGTCGCTTGCTCAGGTGATTATGTGAGACTGTTTGGGCGTAGATGCTGAACCGCCCCACTACTACTCGTAGTTCTACTGGTACGGAGGTACCTTCTAGTAGGTACCTCCTAGGACGAACTCGAATAGCCTCAAAGGGAAAAGGGTGTGCAGGTGGGGGTGTGGGATGTGGGGTGTGGCTCACCATTAGGTGCTCGTACTCGTACTCGTACACAGTAAGTCGTAACGCCTCAGGCCAAACCTCCCTGTTCTCCCATTTTCTTCGAGACTTGAGTTTTGGTGTACAAGGCTTGTCAATAAATATGAAACCTTCGATTCATCTCACTCTTTGCTATCCGCCTTGCGTTTTGCTCCAATCATGATCTGGTACTTGAACGCGAGACAATTGAAACAGAGGCATTTCCAATTTCGGCCTTTGCAAGAAACCAGCAACCAAGCTTTGCGAGTGCTTGGATAGGGGTGTGGAAGAGAGATGTGTCTGTACACTGCCAGGTACGAAGCTGCAGTATTTGGGTTGGCAAAATGTATCTTAGAAGAAGGCGACGGACCTTCCGCGAAATCTCCGAGCAACACGCCATAGCACCCAACACTCATCCAAGACTATTCCAAATCAACGCCAAGAACACTTCATTGGTCTCATCAACACATGTCTTTCATAGTCGTTTGTCGTAATGCCCAAAACACACCCCAAACTCACAGCCCCAACGAAAAGACCTCCCCATGGCGGAGAAGAAGTCCACACCCCTATTTCTCAGCCCTACTAGCTTTCGTCAAAAACTCATTCCTCGCCACCATACCCCTCGCCTTTTTCCCAAAAATGTACATAGGAATAGCGAGACTAGCAAACACCAAATTCAAAATCGCAAGCGTCTGGTAGCACTTGACCGGTCCCACCTTTTTAAACCACCCAGGCACATAAGTAGTAGCAACAAACATGAAGATATGTTTGAACAGAGACGTAGCCACAAAAGCCTCGGTGCTGGTATGCTGCATGGTATCGAAAATATACGTGACGCAAGCGGACGAAGCAAAGGGACCGCCAAGATGAAATAGGAGACCTGTGACGACAAGCTGGGCGACGGGCGCATGGCGCGCGTACAGGGGCCCCAAGGTGAGGAATCCGATTGTGCTGAAGAGGACGGCGGGGATCATCATCACCAGACGGAATTCTGGTTCATAAACCCCATTGTTTCGATGCGCCATGAATTTGATGAGCCAGTCGCTGACAATGCCGGCCACGATACTTGAAATGAGTCCAATGACGGAACCAGGAAGACTTATGTAAGCGAGTGTTTCGGGTTTGAGATTGTAGGGTGGGTAGAGAAGAACTTGGTGCGTTATGATTCCGGAGGTCATGGTCCATGTGATGAACGCGCCATTGACAACTGTGCTGAAGAGCACCGAGGGGAAGATCATGAGTGGGAATGGCTGAAAGAATGCTTTGATGAGGCTTCTGTCTGTGAGACGACCGCGCCAGAGTACGAGGTTCTGGCGCATAGTATATTTGACGTCAAGAGCAGATTCGTCGGACTTGACAGAGCTTGAGCTAGCACCTGTGGAAGGGGCTTTGATGCCAAGGTCTTCGGTCATCATAACGACTGGTGCTTTCTTGTCGTCACTTCCGGTACTGACTGCTGGGTTGACGACCGTGGCGTTCGTCCCAGGAGTGACATCGACTTTGCCTTCGCCAGCGACAATGATTGGTTCCGCAACACTTTTGCGCTCGAATGTCGTTTCACGAACGAATAAATAAATGGCAAGGAGGAAGGGAGCTAGGACACCAAAGCTGATGATATAGAGGTATTTGACGCCTAATCTGGAGATGATGTTTCCGGCAATGACGTGACTTCAGTATTTGTTAGCATTAGTTATTAGAAAAACCAGGCTGTCGGTCTGTCGTTGAAGTGTCCTGTATCAGTCTTCAATCAAGTCAAGATCAATGGCTTAGGTTTCCTGACAGATTCCCCGGGGAACTGGCAGAGACTCATCGCCATTAACCCGAACGTGACCATACAGTCCATATATGATGCTCCCACAACGAGGGTTAACTCGACAAGACAATGGCACTGACTCACCTAGCATCCCCTCCAATAACTCCAATAACAGCACTCAACGCCATCAGCCGACCCCTCTCATGAATATAAATCATATCCGTGATGATAGGCGCGATCAATAACTCCAATGGCGCTCCAAAAACTCCATTTACTATCCCCACGCTCCGATAATAACCCAAAGAATTGGCGAAGTATCCAGCGAGCATATTGAACCAAATGACCATGACACCGACAAAAATCTGGAGCCTTTTCCCATAGACAGCAGATATGGAAGAGGCGACGAAGAGAGCGACAGCGTTTGCTGCTATGGCTGGGGGACTCAAAGTTTTGACGATCGTGGGATAGTCAACGTGGTATTTCGTGGCCAGAATTCGCCCTGCGGTCCCCAACATACCAAGAATACCCCCCACGGCTGTCATGGTCGTGATCAAGGTGAAGATGATCAATGCTTTTGTTTTGAAATCCCAGTTGAGCGGGTCATTTGGGGAATTCGACGGTTGTGGCTGCAGGATGATATGTTTGTTCTTCGCGTCTCGCTTGAGGTGCGATAGTTCTGATTTGTTGGTCGGATTTTGCATTGCCTGCATTTGTTGGATCACATCGTCTAATAGCACCGTTCCAGCAGGCTTTGGCGTGCGCCTGTCTTCTAGCACTCCCCAAGCCATCTTGCTTGTATTGGGAACCGGTGAATGGGCTGAGTGAGATCCGATTGTTTCAAGCAGTGGACGGCAAGATGTGGACCTTGGATTTTGAAGGAGAAGTGTCGTTCTGATACTCTTTGAACGTAGTCTCGACCAACAGTCACAACTGAATGTAAAGGTTGTTTGGTGTTATTCAAATAAGACAAAAGAGCTATACCACGTTCTAGCCGTTCCAAAGTGACGTAAAATGGTAGAGTGGGAACGTGAAAGTCTGCCAGAGGATGCGCGGTTGACAAATAAAAGAAGTAGGCAATGATCTATGATCCGCAAGGATCCAGAATCAACGGGTGCGGTAACAGACTGGCTTCCATGCGACCGTTCTTGGCCTTTTTAGATGGCCTCGTGAAAGTATACCACAGTAGTCTCCAAGCTTGCCGTGGCTCGTCGATCCGCACGGATGGTGCGCGTCGTTGCTACGGGGCAGAATAGGCAGCTTTGACGACATGGACTTTGTGACAGCGTGCGCAATTGGTGAAATGGTTTGAGTTGTTGCACAGAAAGTGCGTCAGGTCAGAGTGAAAGCCCTGTCATCTGCGAGCGTTTGCCATCAAAGCCACCAGGATGGACCGACCACAAGCAATGCATTTCCGGCACTCAACAAGGGTGCAAGTACATGGCTGCCGTCCGTATGATTTTCCAGAATGGGCATGGTGAGCGAGTACAACGTCGAACATTAAAGAACGCGTGTGTTCATTCCCGGCTGCACCCACTGAGTTGTGATTAAATTATCTGTTCGAGGGGAGAAACACTAGGGAAAGACGACTGCAATACAAGGGAGAGAATCCGATAGACCTGTGGGCATTGATTCGCAACGGTAAAGCTCAATAATTGCATCTAACGCGCAAGAGATACAGACCTGGTCAAGGAAAATGCAGTATATCCACAACAGCCCAGTATTCATCGAGATCGAATCGCTCGTGAGCTAGAGCGCACGGATGGGCCTCGACCGTCCCGAGTTATGATAGCAGTTCGGCTATGGATAAACCGTTTCGAAACGGGTTCAAGTTGTATATTAACTGGATCACGTGACTCGACCGGGGTGTTCTACAATCCGAGTTATATAGGAAAGATCTCGCGCAAAGATATATGAATCGGCGGCAGAAGGAAGCTCGAGTAGTAAATTGATTCTGTAGTGACAGTTTGACAGACACCAAAACCTGGGAAATGCCAAGCTCGCCGATCTAGCCGATGCCTTTGTCAAGACGATACCGTACTTTGTTCCAGAGGAACCGGGCACGTAGAGAGCTTCGTAAGCCGAATGAGATGGTTTCGACGTGATTACAGAGACGCGAATCAACAACGTGGAGCACTGTTAGGAGTACTACTTACTACTGCCTGCGAAAGAGACGCGACAGCGAAGTCACGAGGCACACTGGCAGCCGGGATCGTGTACTCAGGTACCTGGCACTCATACCATAGGAGGGCGAATATTGTCGCATCTCAGGTTGTGGACTCCATCGCCAGCTCTTGGGCACTTTCCACGCTCTCGATGGTTAAACCAGCCATGCATTGTATCGATGGGAAGTTGCGCGACACTTTCAGGCATAGTAATCGTCGTAATCTTCCTCTTCCTCATCGTCTTGTGGTGGAAGCTCCTTTTTCTTGAGCAACACCTTGCGATCTAATGGACAGGTCGGGTTTAGTTTCAGCCAGGGTCGTATGCATTCGAGATCGAACAAGTGACGGTCGTCGCATGGGAGTCGCACGACCAAGGGGTATTCATCTATATATGGTAGCATGGCGTCAGTAATTACTCCCTTTGTGTAGGAGGAGCGAGTTTCGCAGATTTTATATTGTCTCGAAAATATCGAACTGTTTGCGGAACCATGACCTTCGAACTCACCGTCTAGGAACTTCTCGGAACAGATTGGGCATCTATCGTCCTTCTTCAGCTTGATTTTGGCTATTCGGTCCAGATCAACCAGAAAACTGTCAGGGACGCCTTCTCGTTCTTTGGGTGGTTGTTCTGCTGTTGTCTCGAGCTCTGCAATCATGGTCCTCAGCGCATCGTTATCGCCTCCATGCTCAGTCAATATAATTTCATAAGCATCGGCAAGTAGGCGAAAGGATGCCGTGACGTTCTCGGGTGTAGGTGCCGAGTTGGGGTTATTGATCGTGTCTTCGTCACCATAGGCCTCGTTAACGGTGGAATAGAAGGTGGAGAGGTCAGGTCTGCGAGTTGGGCGCTTCGGTGTTTGCGTAAGGTTTACGCCGTGCTCGACTGGTGGTGTTTAGCAGAGGCAATATGGATTCATAACCGGAAACGTTACCGTCGTAGCCAGACATGTTCGTTTGGGGTGCGATGCCGTGTACGCTCAAGTCGTGGTGTACGCTCAAGTCGTGGTGCAGGTCGAAGACGTAGATACCTCATAAACCACCGCCCAGGCATCAATCGACGTACGCAGGCCTCATCACGTGCGAAAGGAGAAGAACTTGAAATCTGCAGTATTCATGTTGCGTGAGAACAAGAACTACGATACAGCTGCCCTCATTATAACCTCAGAAGCAACATAAGAGCCTTGCACAAGTGGATTAGTCTTAGTATGTGGTGTTGCCAGCCTTTCAGTCTACCTCTATTTTATCGTCGAAACCTGTTGTCTCGAGCCTATTTATGAAGGATCCAGGAGATGTCAAGATACAAGTAGAGGGTCTTGGAACCGACCCCAATGACATCTTTGGTCGCTCCTACAAGTATTGGTGATGAATCAAAAGTCTCTGTGACCCTTTCCTCCACTGACCATGTCATTCCCTTTCCCCTGAATCTCTTCGTCCGGTCTCACCCACGCCGAACTCGCATCCTCCCACTTGCTGGTCCCAAACTTCTCCTCACACCAACTCAGGACCGTCCTTATCTCACTCTCACTCTCCTTCACTAGCCCAGCTTCATCTCCATCGCCTGTCTTCTTCAGCTTCTCGACTCTATCGGTAAAGTCCAACGCCTTGCCCTTCCCCTGCCCAGATTCGACATTCCAAGCTTTATTGAGCAATTGACTTCCGTTTTCGTCCTCTGCAACATTCCCATACCAAGCGCGAGCGTTGTCATAGTCGCCCTCAATCCGGTGTAAGATTCCATGGAGAAGCATGCCTTCGATCGCTGGCGGACTTTGCATGTGTCGTACTAAGAAATGCGCGGATGGCAGGTCATGATTGAGTAGATGCAATGCAGCTTCTACAGTGGGATGCACTTGGCAGTCGGCGATTTGTGCGGTGAGATCTGAATTATAGGATTTGCCTGGCGGAAGAAGAGGCGGTGGAATCGTTTTCAAGGTCTCGAGGACTTCAGAATAAGTTTTTGGATCGGCCATGGCTCCAATGCTCCAATGTCCAAAGTGGTTGAAATATGAGTATCGAGGTGTCACAACTGAAGATAACAATGAGGCAGAACGTGAAGCCCGTCTCTTTGAGAGGCAGCAAGTCCTCTACGTCATGATTCCCACTAGATGTCTAAGACTAAATCAACAGTAGGCAGAATACTTATTCATGCTACCTGTCTAGCATCAAAGAGAGTCACTTTCTTCCTGTACGTCCTGACCAACAACTACCTACCACTTTGCCGATCCATTTTCTACCACAACGCCTCACTCCGAACCATCAGCCATCTTTAACCAGCTTCTACTGGGAAAGAATACAAGAGACGAGTGATACAGCTTGAGTTAAGTTCTGCGTGACGTCTTGTTGAAGAGCCGATGAATGCGTATGTGTGTATGTGTGTATGAGAGAGAGAGAGAGAGAGAGTGTGTGTGTGTGTGTGAGAGAGAGAGAGAGAGAGAGAGANCTTACCCGCCCTCAGCTTACTCGCCCTCCCGACAGGCGAGAGGGCGGAAGTAGGATATATATAAGGCTCCGGGAGAAAGGCTGAGATACGGATCTAAAAGCGAGATTAAAAGCGGAGTTACGGATCTAAAAGTAAGATTATAAACGGGGTATCTACTTCCTAATTAGGATAATGATATAGAAATTATTTTCTCCCGCCTACACTACCGGGCTATGCGCCGGATGCCAGAATTTACGCTACTATCTAGCGGCGGATAGTTAACCTCCCGCCTACTCGCCCTGGCCTTGCTCGTCCGCGCGGCGGACTGTTGAGACGCCTGGTGGTCTCTCAACTTCGCTGACACAAGAAGTTATTATTATAGCATTTGCTTTCAAGAAGACTCGCAACTTTGCGGTAGCCTTCCGCCCCCCAAAGACGCAAATGAAACATGGCTCAGAAAGATCTCGCTTTGACATTAGTCGACCACCCCACGAGCACGTTTACTCAACTGCCGATGTCGTTCTCGCTTTGATTCTGGAAGTATATAGGAACTTATTAGAAAATTTTATAGCTCTATAAGTTCAACTTCTAAGTCAATACAACAATATCATCGCAGTAGCAACAACATGTCTAAAGTTTCTCCAAAGAGCAAGATGTCCAGCGCCGACTACAATCAGTCTGCCACAAACCACAAGAAGCGAAAATCTACCAAAGTCAACTTTTCAACACACAAACGAATCCGCTCCAGTCACGATCTTGCAATAGACTCGAGTCCTACGAGTCTGGAGAAGAAAATCCATGTCTCGAAACTGCCATTCTCTACATGCTTTTGGGCACTGCCCGCCGAACTACGAAATCAAATCGACGAAGAGGTTTTTCGCTTGAAGTTCACCAGAAATCATGCCTCACCAGTACCAACCGATCCGGATAGCGATTTTATCAAGGATCTGGAAACATTTCAGAATCTGCCCGAATATAGACGAATCTTCGCGTCGTTTTGCGACACGAACACACTGAGCATTATTCCACACCCAGTTCCAGGCTTCCTCACACATCCGATTCTTGCGCCATACATCAAACACCTTGCCATCCCGCGACTTCAATACGCCCAGTATACCTTTCCCCTAGCGGTGAAGAACTCATTGACAGGGCTCAAAAGTATATCCTACTCTACAGAAATATCGGTACCTTCTTCCACGGATCCAACCAGTCCCATTTTCAACAACCGCGCAAGGCCACGCCTGCTGATATCGAGAGCCGACCGCGATATACGAATCCCGCTTTTATTCTATCAGGAGATCTTGGTCAAAAGACCGGAGGTTGAGGTTATCGTCTTGGCTTACTATCAATACATCACGGTGAATGGAAGGAAAGCGCCGCGCAAATCGAACATCGCTGTCAAGTATCGGTTGCTAGATCGTGATGGCTTTGCTCTAGAACAGCTGGAAGATGTCAAAGCAGGGGATGCACTTTGGGAACGAGGAATGCCCGGATATCCTGCGGAAGAGAAATATTTTTCGGTTGCGCCCCAGAAAGAGAGGAACGCACGCCAGAGAGAGAGGAACGCACGCCAGAGAGAGGGGAACGCTCGCCAGACGAGGCGGAGGCTATGAGATCTGATATATGGAGAGGTCTAAGGGTAGAGGCTATGGGATCTAACATATGGAGAGACCGGTGGAGACCTCGACGGATGAAGAAGTAGATGGCTTTCCGGTAGCTACGAACTTAGCGATAGGATTATTTAGTTTAATACTATGCGCCCTTCGAAACCCCATAGCGTATAGATTATTATTCTATATCCCTCCCTCTTGATAACCCAGAATAAGGCTTGCTCAACTATTCTTACAATGGCCATTCCCACTCTTATGAGTTTTACCCTCCTTTTCACTGTATAGAGAGGGAAATATACTCCCAACACCCACCTCACCGTCCAACCTCCCCATGCGCAAGATGTCTTCTAATCCCCCAAATCTCCCTTTCAATACTTAGATCCCGTAACTGCTCTGAATGCCTCACACCGCCATCTTCTCTCCCAGGAAAACTAATACTACTCCCATCCCTACTGACACCCGCACGTGGCACTCCAATCTCGGGCTTGACATAATTCTCATGTCGCCGCTGTTTATGCCTCCTCAATCTCCACCCGAACAACACCGCAGCTACGATGGCTAACAGACCAAAGGTGACACCAAGCGCAATGCCGATTCTACAGAGTACGTCCGTGCTGGCTGCACTATCGGTAGTGTCGTGGTTATGGAGATTGAGACCGGGGGATTTTGATGTTGGTGTTGGTATTGGAGATAAGGTTGGAAGGGGCGTTGTGTATGTTGAGTTTGAAGCGTGG
Source organism: Venturia pyrina ICMP 11032 (assembly GCA_000738655.1). NCBI lineage: Eukaryota > Fungi > Ascomycota > Dothideomycetes > Venturiales > Venturiaceae > Venturia > Venturia pyrina. The sequence continues at coordinate 186,397 of JEMP01000092.1, read as the reverse complement.
GAGGTTTGGAGGGGCTGGGTTTGTGAGTTTGTATGTTCGGGTTTGGGGGTCGGGGTGGGCATGGGATGGGACTTACTAAGATTGTAGTTTGGGATGTGGTTAGATCGGGTGATTGGAAGCGGATTTGGACGCCGAGGGCAAGGATGGGGTTCGTTATTGTTGTTGGCGGTAAGGAATCATCCACTGATATCGCTGTCTTTGTTTCGGTGGCATGGATCATACAACCAAACTCTGATAATATAGCATTTCTGGGCTCATTTTGACATACAAAGTTCCTAGGAGTCAAAATTAATTTCTTCGTCATCTAGTTGGCCTCACTGTGGACTAACCTTGGACAGCACGTAGCCCGCGTTTCCACAACACCATTAAAAACAACCTCTCTCGAACAAGCCGTCTCGTAACCAAGGGGACATATTCCAGGCGAATAGAAAAAGTCAGATGCGGTCTGATATTTCTCAGGAAAACAATCTTGCCCGCCATGGCCACCCACAACCCCAAACTTCTCGTTGCCATAGCTTTCATACACCGTTGACAAGCACGCCGGAGCTGGGACAAATGTTGTAGTCAGAGGAAAAATCGTCGTCGACATCGTGGCCTTCGGCTCAGCGAAGATTGAAAGGGTGGGCTTGACAGGATTTAAAGCTTACGATTCCTCCAGGACGAAAATGTCATAGTGAAAAGATATGCAGGATATCCTACACGAGAATGTTGGCCTTGAGCCGTCTGGAATCCTTTCTTACATCGATGCTGGGAAATCGGTCAGCCGAATACTTCATTCCAAACCGCTTCTGCCACAGATTCCAGCATTCTGCATCCTTTCGCGGGTATTTCACCAATGCAAATCCTGGAATTCCGGCATCCAACATCATTGTTATTGAAGTCTAGTCGAATTACCAGCCACTCCGATGATTATGTTCTGCTCTCAACTAATACGCTGTACAGTATGAGCCCAACCATGAGTGTACCATAAAATCTCACATCAACTCATTCCCAATCCTCGAGAAAGTCCCAATGAAATCCACCCCGAAATTCCAAACCTCCCAGGAATCCTCCCACCCCAGGATCCTCACCACACCAATCCCATCCACTCCAACCCCCAGTGTTTACCTCACCTCTTTCCACCACATAAACACATCCCTCCCATTCCCACCCCATCGAAAGCAACATGGCCCAACCGTATTGTGAGTAGTTATTCAAACAAAAAAAACCCACCTAAGCGCTCATTGATTGCGAGCAAGGCAGTGTTTCCAAAGATCACCATTAACATGGTGACATTGGTTTTTTTGCCAAACGACAATCAATGGTTCGATCCTGCTTCCACGCCTCGAATTTTCAATTCTCCTTTTAGGGGGTTGAACGTCGGTGGTGTCAACTCGACCTCTCTCGACTCGAATGTTTCCGTCGCACTCACGACAATGCGCCAACCATTGTTATATTCTTTTTGTCGAGTACTTAATGGTTAGTGGTTCAGCCCTGCATCCGGAGATTCGCTGGTGTTATACGATCCCATTCTCATAGCTGAAGCCCGAGGAATTCCATCGAGACACCATTACAGTCACTCTCCAAGCACATACAACATCGGGCGACCTAATTTCTCATCAACTAAGAATCCAATATCAGTAGTGTCATTAAAGCTTCCGAGGGATAGACATACCATTCCCACACTCTGCAAGTATCCCTCCGTCATGTTCACCACCCAATCTCTCTCAAACTCAAACTATCGGCAATTCATCCATCCACCTCCAACACCACACAATCCCCAACCCGCATCCAAAAAAAACAGGAAACATATCCCACCAATAAAAATGATACTAAGCAATATTGAATCACCAAAGCTCACGTCCTCCAGCCCCATCACAGCCTCCATAAGGTACCAACATCACTTCCTCCTCAACCTCAACACTATACAATACACTCATTCCCTCCTGCAACCTGCAATGCTGACCCACCGAATCCATCTTCGCGGCAAGCAACATCCAGGAAAAGATAGCCTCAACCGACTGCGGGATCGATAATACTTACGACATGTAGATATATCCATTGCAAAGTCGAGTTCTCACCCGTGACACTCGTTCCCAAGATCTCAATGAGAGCGGCCTAAAAAAGTTATGCGGATCCATTGCGTAAGCTATTTCCGACCCTGCAAGTCCAGGCTCCGATGTTGTTGTTGACATGCCCGGGTTCATGGAGTATTAAAAAAAAAAGTCATGTATTTAGCTACCGACTGTGATACTAACCAGCAGTCTCTTCTTCCTCAACCTTCTTGGGTGCCACATTGATCACTGGCGCAGTCCAGCCATGATCAAACGTACAAAATGCACCTCCTGCAGACTTCCTCAGCATGCGCACGGTTGATGCCAGGTTCCTAGCCTGTGACTCCCTTTCAAGCCAGTGCGGGACATGGATATCCTTCCGAAGCTGCGACGTGTATTGAAGGGGGTTCCCATTCTTCTTCCGCACATCTTTCTCGCGCAGCCACAATAAGAGCTCCCTGGCAATGACGGTCGCAGGCCGCGAGATGACGGAAGCCACATCGCAAGGAATCACACCTTGGGAGACGTTGACGTACTTGAGCTGTGCCCAGCTTCCATTCCAATCTGGCCCGTGGACTTTGGGTGACGTCAGCAATTCCTCAAAGGCATCATTTGTTGATGGCAGCCGACCAAAACTTCGATCCGCCCATCGATCAGTATGGCGAATACTGTTCCATGTCCATGTCAGAGCTGGAAGCCAGTCATTGCACCCCTCAAGATCAAGCCACCTAAGGCTGTATGTGTTGTTGCTCAATCTTCGCAGGATGTTGGCTGGATCTTGCCAGTCATCGTGCAGCTCTGAGTAGATATTAGTGCCTCCCATGGGGATTCGAGCATGTCTGTGGCTTATGAAAGACGTTGACGCGTTTGGAGTCTCGTTCGGCGTGGGCCAATATGCCAGTGATAAATGAGTCAACGTTGATAGTTGGGGCGAAATGAGCAAAAGTTGATGCCAGGAGGCGGATGCCCCAGGATTGGCAAGTGACAGACGAGCCAAATTGGGAAATCGAGGGCCAATAATTACAGCTCCCAGTGTTGGCGCGCCTGCATCGATATCTTCTTCCCACGATTCCAGAACGGGATCTTGAGCTGCGGGTGTAGATGTCGGCCTTGAAAGCTGCTCGTCTTCCAATGATAACCCTTCCAATTCCCGAACAAACTCAGCATCACTTTGTGTTTTGGCCAGGATTTTTCGCAGGTCGTTGATAGTGAAGCATTGGCTGAGCAATCCCGTCAGGTCGAGTCGAGAGATTTCTTCGCTACCAGTGGATCCAGGCATCGAATCGTCCAAGAACAAGACTTTGAGATCGTGGCTAGTGATGCCTTCTTTCGGCCCGTATATACCAATGTAGCTGAGAAGTGAGGTTTTCAAGTAGGACGGAAGCGCAGACAGGTTGAACTGCTCATATTCGACGAGGTTGTCCCAATAAACAGCCATAGCTTTCAATGTTGTGTCAACCAGGCTTCCAGGCACCGGCAAAGGATGTGAGTCGTCCAGCGTCGTCAGTCTGCTGAAGCTGGTCGGTATATGTCTCATAGCTTCAACAGCTTTGCCCTTCCGTCCTTGGGCTCTGAGGTGTGCTGGCGCATGTTGACTCGTTGCCAGCCAGCTTTCTGGAGCAGCAGGTCCGGGCGGCGCTCTTCTGCCATTTATGATTCGCTGTCTTCGCGATCTGATGGTGGGAGGTGCAGTTTCGGGTAAGCTGAGGATCTGACGGAGAGCTGGAGGCATCGAGTGGGCAGTCGCAAGGGAGGCTATCTCATTTCTATGCTCGATGGTAGGCTTGGGAGCCTGTTCGGCGCGGAGCTGGGCGAGGCGCTCATTGACGGAACGTAACGGTTTGGGAGGGGGAGCAGATTGGGAGGGTCTCGAGGTGGTGTCGATATTGTAGTTCTGGTTCCTTTTCTTCGGCATATGCTCGGAACTGGAAAGAGAGAGTTTACGTGTAGGATTTCCAAGACGTATTCACGAGGAATCTTGGAAATATGAAGGAGAATAGGAAATATCGACCAGCGATGTTGGTGACTCGCCTCAGTAGGCGCGGTTGCCGTGACTCGGAAGAAGATGACGATAGACTTCGGCTAGATACCGTATATAAAGCCGACCAGGCTATTCCAATCGAGATCAAGACGGGATCGATGTCGATTGATTCCTGGCGAGATCGGGGTTTCAATTGCCAAAGACCTTGCGATATTGATCTGAGTTTAAACAACACCGAAAAGAAATATGGCAGCAACTGTGGGCAGTCAGACTGCACCGAAATACCATCGGAGCAATGAAGCAGCGTGAACATATCAGAACGGGATGCTAGATGCTGCCTCCAATACGAATTGGTTCTCCCTACAAGGACTTCTTTCCCTCTGCTAAATAGACGTAAAGTTTGGTCATAAAATCATCACAGCTACCTCTTCAGCAAGGCTAGCAATTGAAGGAGTGGCAGGTGAACAGGAGAAGGTAATTGTGGACCTTATCTGGAATCGAAACGCCAGACTATGCATTCAGATGACCACTCCATGCAAACACAAGAGTACCCTACTTATGCGGCAGGAACATTGAAACTCCATTGACGACTTTCGTCGATGCAACCTCGACAGTTCCATTCGTCCCAGCCCCGGCCACCTTCGGCCTCTTCTCATTCACAACAGTCCCATTCTCCTCAGCATGTTTCCTCTTATTCTCACCGACACCATCAACAACCTCCTCCACCCCATTCGTCACCACCTCAACACCCTTCATCTCAACCTCTTTCGATCTCCTATCAATAAAAATATTGCCCTCCTCATCACCATACTTCGCCTTCAGCGTCTCATACTTAAACCCCGCGGCGGGATGGCCATCAGGTACCCCACTCTGTCCGGGTGTCCCAAGCAAATTCTCTCGATAAGTACCACCCGGCACCGTATAATCATCCCACATCAACCCCCGCTTCATTAAAACCGGCACCAAAAGCTCAACCAAATCCTCATAACTCTCCGGATTACTAACATACGCGATATTGAACCCGTCAATGTCAGCTTCGTTGACCCAGCTCTCCATCACATCAGCGACCATTTCCGGTGTACCTACAGGCATCGGTCCAAACCCACAGAATGCCATTTTTTCGCCCAAAATGCGCGGAGTGACCACTTGATCGGCATATCGTTTTAAGGTGTTGATGATGGCGTGGATCGCGTTATCGGATGTTCCCACGGCGTTTACGTCGAAAGGTTCGTCGAGAGGGTAGGCTGATAGATCCACGTTTAGGTACTGGGATAGTTTTGCAATGCCGCCGCGCCAGTCGGCGGCTGCTTTGTACTTTTCATATTTGGCTCGGGCTTCCTCTAGGGTGTGGCCGAGGATCGGTGTCATTTGGGGGAATACTTTGATGTGGTTTGGATCTCGGCCCTGATTCTGTCACTTCTACTGGCGGATTTGGTTAGGTGGAAAGGAAGAGTCTTACATTGGCAGCGGCGTCGGCTCTTATGCTTGATACGTAGCCGGCCGAATCGGATGGTTTTCCTCCGCCTATGAAGATGGCTTCTGCATTTAAGGCAGCGAAGGCTTTTCCTGCTTTCGATTGGCCAGCCTGGAAGATGACGGGTGTTCGTTGTGGAGAGGGATGTAACGCGCCGATGGCTTGTGTTTGATGGTGTTCTCCTTTGTAACTTATTTGATGTACCTTCGAAGGGTCGTAAGCAAGCCCTGTTTCTTTGTTAAACTGCTTCGCGTCATCCTCCCAAGATCCTTCCCAAAGTCTTGATATCACGTCAGCCCTGACTAGCTTTCAGAACAGGGCGAGACTTACGAGTAACAAATTTCCATTACCTCGCGGGCTTTGTCGTACCGCTTGTCATGGGCTGTGATCTTCTCCAATCCATTCGCCTTCGCGCCTGAGGTCGAGTAGCTGGTCACTACATTCCAAGCGATTCTTCCTTTCGTAACATGGTCTAGCGTCGAGTACGTTCTTGCCAGGATGAATGGGTTGATGTATGATGTCGATCCAGTGATTCCAAAGCAAACAGATTTTGACACGGATGCCATGGCAGAAACGAGGACCAAAGGATCTAGTTGCGCGCAATTTGATCCTGATTTGAATTGCGCTTCAAACTGATGTGGGAAAGTGTCGTCTACGCCGTAGACATCTGCGAAAAAGATACCCGTGATCTTGCCCTTCTCGGCCAGCTTGGCGAGCCAAATGTAGTAATCTAGACTGTCCTTTGTGGTTTGAGAATCATTTGGTAGCTTCCACATTCCGAGACCCATATGCGCCGAGTTGCAAGCCATATCGAAGAAGTTAAGGTGGATCTTCCTTTTTGGTGCCATTTCGAAGATGAGGAGCGAGAACGAAGTGATGGATTGAAGACTGATGGAACAGAGATTGGACAGAGGACAGGGTGAAATTTAGAAGAATTAGTGCCCAGTCTTCAGAAGCGGGATCAGTAAGTGGAAGACAGGCCGATCAAGATGTCAAAGTTTGTCAATCATTGGTCTGTTTTCGATACAAGAGCTACCAAGCCCGATACAGCCACCGGAACATCGGGTCGAACCGACACATGCTCGGATGGATGTTACCCCCATCTGGAATGTCGGGTGGATGGGATGCATACTCAAGCGAATTCGCTGTTCACAGGCGGAAGATGCTACCGACGATGAAGTGCAGATCCTGTCCTCAGAAAATCCAATGAAACCTGAACAAGATGGATTCAGTTGAGATTGTCAAGAAGCGGACATGGAGAGATTGATGGGTAGGTATTGATGGAAATGGTACCTTAGAAGTTGAGACGGGAAGAGAGGGGGAGCTGGAAGCAGGTGCCAGGGAGCAGAAACGAGTTGACTCATGAGAGCATCAGAACGTGACTTCAATGACTCCTGCTCCAGCAACTGAAGCAACCAAGCAACCGAAGATAACGACAGCCAGCTTATCGAATACTCCACTGACCCCTCTACCACCATTCCGCATGGAGATCCCCATCATGGCGTCTGATCTGGTGTTTGGAAGGTGTTCAGAGCACCAGAACCACACCAATCTCCAGGATTTGACCCCGGGATTGATCGTTGAGACGCGAACCAGACGCGTATACAGCAATGAGCATGCAGAGTGCAGAGTTCACCAGCCCACAGACCGTGTCTAGCCATGGAGAGGAGGAGCCCATCAGAGTGACGAAGCAAAGAAGATCCAGAGTCGCTTTGGCTTGTCAAAGATGTAAACACAGAAAGCAAAAGGTCGATATACACTGGACGATCCAAGCGTACGTGTCGCTGACGAGCTTCAGTGCAATGGTGACCAACCCTCATGCGCGCGGTGCTCGAACCTCTCTCTCGATTGTCACTATGTAATGCCCATATATCCTAAAGCAGGCCAAGCGAAAATCTACATCAAGGCTCTCGAAGACCGTGTTGCTGAACTGGAGTCGACTCTCAACAAAGGCGGAGATAGGACGGTTTCTCGTGACCACTGGGCCGAAAAGGGGGACAATGAATACGAGTCTGATTCTGGAGGCATTCAGCCACTGCTCAACGCTGTCCGAGATTTGTCGCTCGACGTAGCCGGGTCTTACGTCGGAGGTGCTTCCACAATCACACTAGGTCGGGCGCTGGAGACAGCTCTGGCGGGAAGAACAGAGCTAGTTCTGCCGTACATGGGAGCAGTGGATGGATGGAGGACGAGGCAGCACAGAATCACAAGTAAGCTTAGCAGCTCCATGGGCGTCATGAAGACATTTTATCCATGTCACATCGACTCTGGGACCGCGGACAGGGCTGTTCACGCCTATATCAATCACCTGTACGCCAATTTTCCAATCATGTACTCTCATGATATCCTGACATTGCATGGAAGACGGCATTGTCTGAGGGACGTTTTCGAAGAGAGCATTTTGAATTTGGTTTATGGACTTGGTGGTCACTTTCTTGACAAGGTGGGAATATCCCTTTCATAACTTAACGAGCCGCGGATGTTAAATACCACTGACAATATCAAGACAGGTCACTCAATGGGTTCTTTGAGCCCGGAGGCTCTGTATGACCAAGCTCTCGAAAACAGAGAAACAATCCTCCAACTTGGCGACACGCGATCTCTTACCTATCTCCTTCTTCTGGGACAGCACAGTGTAAGAATGCCAAGAGATCCAGGAGCCTGGACGTTTTTCGGACTGGCTATGAAAATGTGTATTGAACTTGGTCTTCATCGAAGACGGAGATCCTCGAAAATCTCCTTCGAGTCTGAACTCAACAAGAGACTATTCTGGAGCGCATACGCTTACGACAGAGAGTTGGCCATCGTCATGGGCCGGCCGCCATTGATATCAGATCATGACATAGATGTGGACCTTCCGCTCGATGTAGACGAAGCGACTCAAGACTTGAACGTTCTCAGGAAAGCAACAACACAAAACCGATCGAGGCCGGCAGTACCGCAAACTTCAATGACAAGCTTTGTCCACTTGCTACGACTGAAACAGATAGAGGCTGATATCCAGCATAAGATATACCGCGTCGACAAAGCAAAATCTGCTGAGTGGTTGTACAAGAAAACAGATACATTCTTGGAACGCATGGTCGCATGGAAGGATGCAATACCGCCAGAAGCGTCAAGTGCGCAACTGGACTCTACTGATCGGCAGAACTTCAGAGGTGACGAGTATCGCCGCTACGATAATTACATGGCTAGCTACCACAAAGCAATACGAGTGCTCCTTCAGCCTCGGCTCTATGAAAAGACCATCAATCCTAGATATCTGGAGCTGTGCGCTGAAGCATGCAGAGGAGTGTGCGAAGTTTACAAGCGGCTTCACTACAGGATCCCGCTAGTTTTCTCGTCAGTGTCGTTGCAGACCGTTTTTCTCGCAGGGCTCACTCTCGTCTACTGCATGTGGCAAGACACTTCGAATGTCAACGGCTTCAAGAGTTTTGGAGCGCTGTCCGACTGCAGCATTATTCTCTACGTCATGACAGAACGATGGCCAGCGAGTAGGAAATACCGTGACATATTTGAGGCAGTCAAGAAATCAGTTCTCGATGCGATTGCAGAGGGAAAGCACATTCCCCGAAAGGCAGTCACGACAATGAAAGACGACATGCAGAACTCGATGTCGAGGCTACAGGTCAACCCTGCGACAGAGACGATTCCGGATGACCTGGAACAGATGATCAGTGACATGACGGGGGAACAGATATCGTTCTGGGATGAAATTGATATGACTGGTATTGATGATAGTTTTACACTCCTGCCGACTGTTGATGAGCATTCTCAGAGTTTCGAGCCTGGCATGTCCGGGTGGGACGTATAAGAATCAAACTTCTGAACCAGCAAATCCCAGGATGCGGAGCAGGAGGCGAGTATTTTTTGAGCTCCAAACATATTGATTCATCAAGAATTGATCATCCCCATATCGATGGCCTGTATCAGCTGCATTCCGTGGATGCTACTTTGAGCAAAAGGGCGCGATGACGGGTTTTCGTGCCAACAGCTTCCTCGAATCTTTACACATTTCGTCAGGCACCGACGTGACGGCGTCGCGACACAGTGACTATACCAATTCAGCTTCCCTTAAACCTCGAAGAACTAATATGCCAGTTTGGCACTTAAAGCTTTGTTAACTGAAAATCATTATCGACAATGACCTGGCGAGCTTCGTAATGATAATGCCGGAAATTTATCGATATCGGTCTCTATATCGGAGGCTCAATTCGTAAATACAGTCTTTTCGAAGGGCACTGAATCGATTAAGCCACTGTGATGGCGCCACCTTTCTTATCTACATCAAATGGGGTCAGTACTCAACCGCCGAATCAGCTGTCATAGACACCCACCCTGGCGACTTCTACCATTCTTCAGATTGTCGGGAAAGAGTTCCGCCTCACTAAACTCGAAAAGTTCTAGCGCGAACTTTTCATCGATGTCGGTTCCCTGAGGCGAAGTAGAATTCTGATAGAACGGCAAGTCTATCCCATTTGCTCCACATCTTAAATCCCATCGTTGATAGCTCCAAGCCGCCAATGGGTTGTTAACTTGGCGACTAGGCTATTGCGCGCGACCATGTTGCTGGAATGGCTGATAAGCTGATAGGACCACTCCAGAACAGGTGTCCTCGGTCTTCTATATATCGACTTGGGTATCCAATTCGAGGATATCGAGCTTGCAGCTGATCCGAATATACAGGCAACACCATCTTGAGCTTCTTCGCCCATCATGCCAGGTTTCATGAAATGGGCCGAATTGCCTGCCAGAGACGACGTTTATCAAGACAGAGGAACAACGAAATGGGGAAATCATGATCTCTACCCTATTGTCCCCTCGGAGCGCACCTATGGGAGAGGCGCCTTTCTGATGTATTGGGTCACCTGTGGGGCTGGTCTTTCGACTTTCGCCATTGGCAGCTCTTATATTGCAGTTGGCCTGACACCGGGAGAAGCATGCGGTGCTGTTCTTATAGGATCGTGTCTTTCGAGTGGTGTTGCGATTCTTTGTGGTCGGGCGGGGGCTGAGAAACATCTTGGTTATGTGAGTAACCTTGAATATATATGGGAAAGGTTACTGAAAATACCAGACTATGATGGCTCGTGTCTCTTTTGGTCTTCGTGGGATGTGGCTTCCCCTGTTCTTTCAGCTCATGGCTAACGTCGTTTTTGTAAGCGTCCAAACACTCTCGCAACAGCTTCGTTAATTTAGTGTCCACTGATTTTCCTTTAAATTGGGACTTTGCGAATCCAAGATAAAAAATGAAATATTTCTGGTAGCCTCCAGAAACATCTCAGCCAGAAATATGTCAACGCCAATCTCAAGTCGCAGACGTCATTTCCAGTTTAGCTATTCCCCAAGGGCCACGAAATGATTCAATATTGTGCGTTTACAAGATCTTAGCTGACACGAGACAGTTTGGACTCCAGGCCGTCTATGGAGGACAAGCCATTAGTCTCATGCTCGGTGCGATATTCCCACAGTACAAAGATCTGGAGAACACACTTCCTGCCAGGGCTGGAACCACTACCAAAGACCTTGCCGGCTTCTTCATGTACATAATACTATATCTACCAATAGTAATCTGGATCAAGCCACACAAGCTTGAAAAATTCATGTGGCCAGCTTTCCTCGGCACAGTCGGCACGGTTTTCGGTATCATGGCATGGGCCGTCCATGGAAACGGTGGCTCATCAGGAGATATGGTCGCCCCAACCATAGCGCTCAGCGCTGCAAACCGTGGCTTCAGATTTGTACAATGCATCTCTAGCGTCTGTGGAACATATGGAGGAGCTGCCGATCGATTCTCTGATTGGACACGGTTTTCCAAGGAGAAGAACTCGTATGTTGTCGGATCAGTCACTGCTATGCCTGTCGTTATTACGCTTTGTGCGCTGCTTGGTGTTTTGACGGCTAGTGCGACAAAATCGCATTATGGGACGACCATGTGGCAGCCGCTCACTATTCTTGCCTTTGCGCAGGATGAGTCTTATACCGCGGGTGGTAGAGCTGCAACTTTCTTTGCTGGATTGGCGATTTGGTCGCACCAGATTTTTGTTAATGTCACACAAAACAATGGTATGTCCATGAACATAAGCGACGTTCTTCGACGACATCTACTAACTATGGTGTACAGTTGGAGCTGGCATGGACTTGGCTGGAATCTTTCCACGGTACATCTCGACGCAGCGCGGCGCCATCCTGCTGTGCATTTTCGGTATCATTGCGCAACCTTGGAGGTACTTTACGCAAGCATCGATCTTCTTGTCTGTCATTTCAAGTTTCGCTGGTACGATCCTACGCTCATTGTTTCATGGCCCTTCCTGACATCGCAACAGTTTTTGCTTCAGTTGTAACCGCGATTCTCGTCCTCGACTACTGGGTCATCCGAAAGAAAGCCTGGAAGATCCCCGATCTGTACAAAGGGGGCCCCGAATATATTTATTGGTACTGGCATGGAATCAATCTCCGGGCCTGGTCCGTATACATCATCACCGTCATTCCATCACTTCCCGGTCTCGTGCTGTCAATCATGGGTAAGACAGACTCCAATGCTGTCAAAATTTACCAAATCACCTATATCTTTGGTATCTCTCTTGGAAGTATTCTCTACTTCGCTGTCAACAAAATATTCCCTCCCGATGGTTTGGGTATTGATGAGGGTTTTGATGGATTGGAAATCATGGAGGGTGTTGATGTTGCGAGTGACGGTGGAAAGAGTAGTGGGAGTACTACACCCAACAAGGGGCCGGTATATTCGGAAAATCGGGTTGGTATGGATTCAAAGGTCTAGACCTGTGACAGAAAGTGGACGGGAGAGCGTCGAATTCTGAACCCATGATCCGCCTTTCGAGCTGCATAACGGTCTGAACAGAGAATCTAAGTCATACAAAGAACCGGTACCCAAGTCGATTTTATCGGCGTCCCAGCCGGAATTGCGCACCCGACTTCCCGATGCAAGTGGGAGAATTCAGAAGATGCAAGCCGCATCGGTTTCACGCTTCCGATACGTAGATCCCAAACACCCACTTTAGGAAGACATGGAGCGACAAGGTCCCCTCGCGCGCGGATCATTTGCAGGTTCACATCTTTAAACTCGTAGGCCCGTGGTTTTCCCTGTAAATATCTTTTCGAAGGGGCGTGGATTGGTCGACTCTCAGCCACAGCGATTTCCGCCACCCCCTGAGCTTCGCGTTACTGCCAAGTTGCAATCTTCTTCACGTGCTCAACGTACAATCTCGAAACCAAGATCGCTTTCATATCTTTCATGCTTAGGCGTACTTCAAGCATCATTTTTGGGGTCTCACAATGCTTGGATGTTTGCGATAAAGCTTAGCTCCTCAAACGGATAAAATCTGGATCACACATCTATACGTCTTTTCTTGTTCGGAGGAACAGAGCTGCTACCATCTGACTTCACTGAGTCCGGGCTGCCTTTCGAGCTCAATAATAAATTCCACCTGAACTAACTCCGCACAAGGATGTTCCGAGGCCAGCAATTTCCCACCTTCTTCACAATAAAAGTTTTCTCTAGCTGTTCCTCCAGGCACAGCATAGCCATCCCAGTAAATCCCTTTTTCTTACAATTTTGGCATCAAAAGTTCAACGACATCCTTGAGACTACCTGGGTTGGCGACATCTACTATTATTAGCATCGGTATTTTGTAAGATCAGACGGCTTTAACAGTTAACGTTGAAACCATCCAGATTCCCCTCCCTCCACCACTTCTGGAAGAAATCAGCTACTATTTCGGATGTACCTACAGGTCTTAGACCAGGACCTCCGAGCGCAAATATCTCTGCCACGACTCTGGGCGTGAAGACCTTATATTCACCGATCAACATGCTGTTATCGAGTTCTTCGTCTATCTCGCATTGACTCAGGTTGATATTGGAGAATCAGAGAAACGAGCGAGGACACCGTTTACAATGGCATATTTCATCGTCTTTTCGAGTTTGGTCTCTGCTTCTTCTTGAGTGCGGCTGGTGATTGGTATAATCCCGAGGATTAGTTTGATAGATGATGGATCACGGCTCTCTTCAACTGCTTTTGCGCAGATGGCGGTGGTGTATTTTGTGCACGATTTGATGGCGGGATTGGTACAAGATGGCTTCTATTGGTCGATTACTATATGACTTCGAGTACAAGCTGCTTCGAAGACTTTGAGCTGTATCATCTTTTTGGTTGTGAGGCCAAGTGTTGGGGGATGGGGGTTGAAGTTGGCGTTTGGATAACGGCAAGTTGTACAATTGTCGACAAAGGGAGAGGTTTAATTAAGAGATTTTGTAATGGCTTTTACTACTCAATACTTTCTGAACGTATAGTCGAGATTGAAGATCCGTACTGCATTCCGTTATCCGATGATTGGGATTTTACGTTCCTTCCCGACTTGGTTGTCTTGGGGTCTTTACCCTGTCGTTTCGAAATATACGACCGCGTCTTTCGTAGGATGCGCTATTTCTGGAACAGTAGCAGGCGGGATATTTTTTATGGGCTGACTTGCTTCATCTCCTGGCGTGAGAGTATTATGCAGTGATACTCATGCTGCAGAAACTGAGCTTTGCATTCGTTGTTGTGGCGACATGCTTGCTTTTGGCTGTGATCGATTGGTTGTTAACCTCACTTCGAAATCACGAGGATTTGAGAAATACTCGTGTGGCTAGGCTACCCTATTTCACAAGAAAAAAAGCCTCCAAGTGCACATCACCACGACGAACGAGTAGTCTTAGGGATCAGACGCCTTCCTTCTTGTTCGCCAATGAATTTCCTAGACACTTCAACTGCTCCTTGCTTTAGCACATTGCTATCATGATCCCCCTGCTAGCACCGTGGAGCTCGTGATTTTGGCAGCCGAGACGTGTACTTTCGGCTGAGAACAGCCCACCTCAAGACATCTTCCTAGCCCTAAGCCTCCGCCTCGCTAATATCCTTCAGAGTGTAATGTATGTCTCATCCACTATTCTTCCATTCCAGTGCAAATAGAGTCCTCATTTCCAGTCTGTGTGGGCGGTCTATTTTCGAAGGGGGAACTCAATAGCCAAATCGTCCATGCCGTCCTTGCCGGATGCACAGTTCCTGGCTCACCCTCATGAGCAAGCATCTCTACCCGAAGCCGAGCACACAATCTACCGTCGGGACATCTGCTACTTTTGTCACGCTGCCTACAAGAGGGGGATGACCGGTAAACAAGCAAGGAGTGAAGCTTTAGGTATAATGAGGAAACGTATTCAACGACGAAGGTAGACACACATCGAGGACAGTGCTAAAAATCAGTCAGTATTTGTCTGATTCGTTGTAAGCGATGTCCTTACTTATGTCGTCGAAGTTATCGGGCCAGCGATCTCTTATGTCCACAGGGCGGCGAATAAGCTATGTCGGAAGAAGTAGGCTTCACGAAGAAGGTAGACACGCATCGAGGACGCTGAATTTGCAGAAAATGACGCATGAGCTATGTCGCCTATCGCTCATGCTTTGAGCTCGGTGGAAGAGGCGACCCAAGTAGACTGCAAGAAAGACGTCTTGAGCTGAGAGTCCATCTCGAGAGACTTGACGGTGAGATGGTCTCATGATCTCGACGGGGAGCAAACTCCGTGCTCTCATTCATAGACAAGCTTGATTTTGGTGCGTAGCACGAGAGTCGGCGATATCTGATACCTTGACGTGACTGGTGGAGGTGCAGCTGTTTCAACTGAGGCTGAGAGAGCTTTCTGTGGATTGAAAGATGTCTCTGCAGACTGGCGCAAGTTCCACAAGCACCACGGTCGTTGGCGCAAAGCTGATCGATGCCGTGCCGGCGAGGAGAAAGCTCATGAGGATGAGGGAATTTGTCAGTGTGGCCATTCTGACCGAGGCGCAAATCTTGCAGGGGGTGAAGTGATTATCAAGAGGTATGCTGCAAGTTGGCGCAGGTTGGACGAGAGGTGTAGTCAGAAACTGCGGGCGCAAAATATAGGGCTGCTCTTCTATCTAGCCGCTGCGATTAATGTAATTTGATTAGAGGCACGATACCAGCGGGGCTTTGTTGATGCTTGTTGATGTTTGACGCAATCGCAAATATTGTTGTTCAGGTTGAGATTGCAAGAACTCTGATCGACGTGTCAAGCTCAGCTTCTTGACTAGCCTTTGCAATAGCCTACCAAAATGGGTAGAAGTACGATACCAGCGAGTGGGATTTGATGATGGGTGATGTTGGCGTTTGAATTGTGTTGTGCGTGATGTTCAATGTTGTGCAAGGGTCGAGCTTCCTCGACTTGCCAAGATCGTGTAGACACCAGGCTGTCGCAGTCATGTGCAGCTTGGGTAGAAGTACGGTACCAGCGGAACATTGTTCATGAGTAATGACTGGTTCGGGTCTTTTTGAACTCGTTGTGTTGAAAATGGGCGGGAACCCCGCGTTGTCATTCTTCGGTCTTTGACCTGGCCTCTTTGCAGGCTTCATAGACTGGGGGTAGAAGCACGATACCAGCGATGTGACCTTGGTGTATGCTTGTCGTTGTGGGATGTAGTCGATCGAGTTCGATGGATCACCGCTTGGAGGAGGTTCTCAGCACGGTGAGGTCATGTAATTTTGTTTTGCCGAAGGAAATGAGGGAGGTCGACAATAAGAGTAAGCGTCCGAGACGGCATGGGTTGTCGACGGGAATCTCAGAAGCGAAGGTCTGAAGTGTACTTTGTATTTGGCCGGATTTGATAGGTATGAGTGTTTGAATGGGTTTGTCATAGAAAAGAGGCTCTCGGCTCTGAAGTGGGTAAGATTGATGGAAAGTCTCGCGACTTGATGATTATATTCGAAAGTTAGATTTCAAGCCCTCGGGCATCACGCAGCTAGGATGCGAGCCGTGGGAAGTTGATGTGGGCGAATTGGGAGTTTTGGACTCCCGACCAGCGTTTCTACGTTAGCCCTGCGGTCCCAAAGGACAGCCAGGTTACCGGTGGGCACCACGTGGAGGTGTAGAAACGACTTCGCCCACCATATCTAACGAAGTTGTGGTTACCGATATCGAAAGCGATGCACGATACACAGAAGTTTGGCCCAGATGTTAGTCTGAGGCTGCAATCTGATTTGGAGCTGACATAAGGAGTTGTATAGCTAGGTAAAGAGTTTTCAGTGTGCTAGCGGAAATTAGCGATCGTGGTTGGTACTGAGATGCGTTCCAGCAGCGGACTTGCCTGTGTATATAAGGCTCGAGCCAAGATAAAGACGAGAGCGAATGAAGTGGTCAAGAGTAATGGTGTTGATGTTGTGTGGTGAAGGTGGTGAAGGTTGGGAAAGATGGGTTTTGGGGGGGGGGGGGGAGTCAGCAGAAGCTCTTAGTTACCCGGACGAAAAACTAAGCAAGCTTTCATGAGTCACCATGAAATGGAGAGTGGCGGAAGAAATCGTTTGAGAGTCGGGCCATTCCTGCAGTGTTGTAGTGTTGAGGATGGAAAGCTCAGCGTCAGAACTTTTGTAGTGGTAAGCGATTTGGGAGATGGCAGATGGCAGATTCCAACACCACAGCTTATCCACAATCAGGATCCATTTGATGGTGAACCCTCAGCATCACTCTGCTCAATCGTTCTCAAAGTATGCAAGTGCTCACGTGGCCAATTGAAGAGTGCCATCAGCAGTTGGTATAAGCGATCAACTTTCAAGACATCTGAACGCGTCAGGGAGAAAAGAGGTGACAAAGATCGATACCCGGTTAAGCTTCGTTCCACTGATAAATTTGAGGCATTGATTCTCCTACTACCACTTCCGACCTTATCGTCAGTTGCACAGTCCACATTCTCGTTCAGTAGGGAAATGGTTTCTTCTAGTACTCCATCATGTCTCAATAACCGTATCTGCTGTTTAAATGACTTCAGAACACAGTCACGGCCGTACCAAAGTCAAACACCAGTTGCCGTCGGAACAGATCGCCTGACAAGGGGATCCCGATCTATTGTCATGTCGCAACTGAGATAGTAGCTGCTCACTATCCACAGTCAACAGGTGTAATGAGAGATTGCTGCCGATAGGGTGGAATGGAGTTCATGGGCCCATGATGTGTTCTCATGAGCCAAATGTGAAACATTTAGTTTGTTGTTGGTCGGCGGACAAAAGAACATATACTTGTCTAGGCCTCGTTCCCAGATGTTTCCGGCAATCCTTCAGCTGGCTGCCTGGCGTTCCGATGGTGGCAAAGAGCAAGGTCCAATTATGCTGATTGTTTGTGGGCGATCTCGAATGTTTACCTTTCATTTTTCGTGCTGTTCGATTTCATGAGAAAGGAAGATCTGGAAAATCTGGAAGCAAGACTGGCGCCTTCTCGTCGTCCTTGACCATGTTTGATAGAGTTGGCCGACTCTCAGGCTCCGGGCTTTCTCGCCACTGCTCAGCACCAGGCGGAATAGGCACGACTGCACTCCGAGTGTATATATGCTTGCCAAAACTCCAGTCGAGTCCTTCGACACATCCACCCTTGATGCTCACCGTCGGCTTTTCTATGCCATGTGCATCGCAACCTCGGTGAAACATACGAACGCCACATGTCGAACAGAAGTAACATGCCATACTCCCGCCGCTCTTGGTCGGTCTTGTGAAGCATGACAGTTTGGCAACCAGAAATGGAGACAGTGGGAAGAGGCCTTGGGCCGGGAAGATAGCAGAGGTGCCAAACGCCGAGGCAGATTGCTTGCGACACTCCAAGCAATGGCAATGGTAGACATCTAAAGGGGTTCGTGTGGGAGTCTGGAATGAGATGCTACCGCATTGGCACGAAACACGCATTCCCAGTGGTGCCATCAAAGCAGGGTCGGTGAGAGGCTCTCCAAAGATCGCGGATGGGTGGGTTATGGTCGGCCGCCTTGGGCTTCTGGCGGCATTCTCCTCGTGCTGCTTGAAGGTTTTGTACGCATTTCTCACACGATTACTGTCCAAGTGCAGTCCGCTCGTCTCTTCCAATGCCCTGACGACTTGCTGTGTCTTCATTTCAGCCACCGCTTCGGCAGGAGTCTTTCCAGTGGCGATTTGCTCTGCTGCGATCCTCATGATCGCGGACGGAGTCTTGATCTTGTCCATGTACTCCAAATCGTGGTGGTGCTCTAGTGTCTCTGAAGTCCTGCCCGTGAATCTGCTGATGACCACACCGCCGTCCCTCTTTGTGACATACATCTTCATGCCGCATGGCTCGACATTCCGACGCACTCGATTGCGCTTGCCTGCTCCCGTCTTTTGTTCGCCATCATTGCGCCAGATACGGCAGTTGAACTGTTTCCTGTCTTTGTTCCTGCCTGCATTGCGCTCGACCCAGAGGTTGTCGATGTATGGCCAGAGGACATCCCATTCGGATTGCGGGAGGATTATTTCTTCTCGAAGCTCGAAAAGACGACGGCGCCAGATGGCCAGCTCGACGGGATTGTTGAGAATGTGGGACATCCTGTCGAGGGAAGCGGTCCGATACTGATCCTGGATGCTAATAAGGACTCAGCCGCGTGAGATAGTTTTACGAGGGTTGTACTATACATAGTATTCTATCCCGATGCCAAGCCATGGATCAGCTGACCAATCGCGCTTGAACTAAGCTGGAGTACGACTTAGTAGCCGTCAGAATCTCGGGAACTCTTCAAGCACCAACAACATCTTCAATATCATCGTGTTCTCCCTTTGATACTTACGCACTCCTCAGCTCGACAACAGTACCGCAATCGCTGAGACGCATTCGAACCTCATCATATCCAGTCACCCCTGTGTGCAGATATTGCAAAGAATGGACCCAAAGCTTCAAGTTTCGGGTGCGATCCCCCAGATTCATGGCCGGGGCTCTATCAATCGATCGTCTCAAGGACCAGCTTTCCTGCAGAGGTTCCGCTCACCACGTTTCTAGGTATCCTGAGGATCGAGAGGTCGAAACATTGAATCACATTGCTCTTCCGTGTGACTTCGCGTAGGCAATTGAGCAGTCTGAATCACGGTCTGATGTTGAAATAATATCTGAATCAGGTCTCAATTCGAGATCGCTAAAGTGCCAAATTCGCAGGCACATCTGATTCATGTATTCATTTAATAGATAGGCACGCTATCGATCCAATCTTCTGCTATCGACAGGCGTCCTCGCAAAAGAAAACTTTCCAAATATATTTTCCTTGTTGTTGCAGTTGAATCCATGTCAACCTCTCCAGCCTCCTTTTCAACACATCGTAGACGTCACATTCGGCTCGTTCTATCAGGTCGGCGTAATGTCCTCTCGTCTCGATCCTCTGGCTTCAGCCCAGGTTTCAGCACACAGCACATGTGCACATGTTACAAGCAATCCATGTCCTTCGAGATAAGCGACCAACAAGGGTCATTCATCTGAGCTTTAGAGAACGCTCCATACGGAAGAGCGTAAGTCAGATCTCTATAAAGTATTTGTGCTGTGACTGTCGATTCTCCACCCCATCGTCTGTCGATTTCCCACAATGTCTCCTCAAGATTCGTTCAACAACTCAGCTCCAAAGGCAGTATGGGTAATGGACGAGGTTAGTGGTCGCGTCGTGCAATCTTGCTCCACGTTGGAAAGCTAATGCTGGTCCAAAAGGGCACTGCCAATGGCGTCACAAGGCGATTTGTTCTACGAAAAGAAATTCGAGCCCCGAAAACAGTCCAGTCCAACGACAAAACCGAAACCTATGCAAAATTTGCTATGATCTTTGGCAGTCACAATAACATTGCCACACGATCACAGAAGCACAGAAGATTATCAGTTCTTGATGAATGCGAGGAAGAGGTGGAGAGTGAACGGAGGGACACAATGTATGAAGAGGATTGGGACGATACTATCCTCCAAAGTGTTATCGACATGCAAGCTTTGGACCCATATCTTGAGCCATTTAGCCAGAAACCTTCTATGAAGCGCAACTCGTGGAGTACTCGATTCAGCAACTCAAGCCTTACAATTAACACCTCTCTTGGTGAGACGGGAAATCTCGATTCGCCCATTTCAGACAGGACCGTCGTCAAAACGGTCACCCACACCACTGTATCCGAATGCGAGACGCCGACTTCACACCAACATGCCACTGAGGACTCTCGAAAAGAAATCATTGATGAAAAGCCAATCAGTACCCCTCTCAGCTCCTGTCTGGAGTTGGAGCGAGAAAGGATACACAAACTCTTCGACGACGATCTGCACCAGTCGAGATTGGGTTTGATACGAGAAAAGTACGTTTTGCCTGAACATAGTCATGTCTTTCACGGGTCGAAGGACAGTGGCCTACGACGGCTAGCCGGCAACTTTCAGTATCGTATTAGGGCATTGAACAACAAATTTACGTCGCTCTGGACGAGATGCATGTAGCTGCACAAGATAGAAAAGCAATATCTCTAAACAAACAGTGGCGCTTTCTGTCCACACCTCACTACGTTATCTTGTGGAGCCATCGACGTGACACTGCTTTTTGTTTCCTTTCAAAGACACGCGGGAGGACCAAATGGTCAGTCGCTAGAGCTCCTTCATTTCCTCNTTTAGTCTAAGCGGAACTACCGTTTCCGTTATTAACTATTTCCTAAAACTATCCGGGAACAGTATACTTCACCCTAGTTAATTTAGTTGCTAGCTTTAGAGTTNAGAAAGAGAAAGAGAAAGAGAAAGAGAAAGAGATGGAGAAAGAGATGGAGAAAGAGATGTGGTATGTAAGTTACCACTCATTGCCAACCGTCTATCTTCATAGCTCTCACTGTTCCACATAAAAAGGGACAGACAGATGCAGGTAAGATACACAGTCACAAACCGTGACTGCTCTATTCATTGAAACCACCACATCCACAATGTCAACACCACTATCTAGGTCCATAACAATAAGATGTCCCACAGAATAATTAAAACGCCGCCATGTCATGCCTTCCATCCATCCCACGCAAGCCATAAAGAACCCCTCCAAAACCAATGCGAATATGTGCAATAGAAAAGGGAGTGCGAAGGAGTACTGCCACCACTATAGGGTCAAGGTATGCAGGTTGAGTAATAAGTTAAAAACGCCTTAGACACCGTTCTTCATGAGTGGGTCTCTTTCCGTTATACCAACCAGCAAAAAACGCATGGCAGCTTTCAAACAGACAAAGCATATCAATCATACAAATTCAGGCCAGTAATTGTACGGCATCAGGGGCGGACCTGTCCATCGCTCGCCGTACATGTTCGTTCGTTCGCCGGCGAAGAAACCGTCGTGTGCGTGTTCGATGACGGACATCCAGGATGAGGGTTCAGGATGCTTCATCCACTGAGGAACTTTGTTAGCATACTCGTTGTCAATAAAGTTCGTGCGTCGGCTTACCTGGTTGTGAATGTGGTACGTCCATGCGCCTCGGAAAAAGTGCTCCAGTGTGCGATTATTAGGTGGGTACTTGTCCTGTTCCACAATGTACTCCGCAATGGCACCTGCATTCCGTAACTCAGCCTCTTCAGCACTGGTTGCGTGAAAGCTGTCTGTCGGCTCCGGAGGCGGTGTCGTGGGTGGATTCCGTCGCTGGAGGGGCTGCTGGCGTTTGTCGTGTTCTGAAGTCACTTGAGAATTGGGCTCATAGGCTCTGGCGGCATTCGTGCGGGTAGGCTTGGTGAGGTCCATTCTTTCGAGTTGTGGGCCATCGTAGCTCTCCCACTCGTCTTTGTATGCATTGGCCTTTCCCTTGAACACTGAGCCGTAGTCGCGAAGGCAAGGAATTGTGCATCTACCTTCTCGATCCCAGTTGAATTCTGTCCAGATAGGATCAAAAGCAGCTGTCTCCAGCATGAGCAACTCCTGGTCCCTGCCATCTTTCCAAGCCATTCGTCCAATCACTCTGGGGTGAAAATTCAGCCCCATTCTTACACCGCCTCTAAGCAGGTAAGAGGAGAGACTCGAATTTGCGGTCAGTGACAAGATAGCTGTGTTGAAATCCCCAGGGTGAGAATGCGCTGCCCACCGCTCAGCAAAGCTGTGGTCCTTTGGAAGTAGCAATGGACGCATGTCACGAATCATGATCACGTCCATGTCAAAATATACTCCTCCATATTGGTGCAGAACTACAAATCGTACGGCATCGGATACGGCCTGAGGAAGGAACGTGAGTTGCTTCTGTGTAAGAACCAGCCACTGCTGGCCCTGTATGTCCTCGATAATGCCATCGGCAACTGCAGTTTCTCCTTTGAGATTAGGCTTTCCTGGGGTCTTGTAATAGCCTAGTCCGTCGGTGTTGTCTTCTTGCTTAGGGACCGGGATGCGTGTTGGGAATTTCCAAGATTTGAGAGTGATGAATCCCCGATCGACAAAGGGCAGAAAGCGAGCAAATAGTGGATCCTTGTTCAACATTTTCTCCACTGCCTTCGGACTTCGGTCCTCATCAATCCAAATGAACAAGTGCGAGCATGGCAGGTTCTGTGTATGCAGATAAGCCTTGACAAATATTTCCAATCGCCAAGTGGCTGGCCCAGTCCAGTAGGTGTGATAAGGGATGATAGGGCCGGCGCAGGTGCCAGAGTCTTCCTTGGAGATGGGCTTTGCCTTTGCAGTGTCGACATAACTCTCCAATGTATTGCTGTGCCCGTCGGCATTCGTGTACTCTGCTCTTCGAGGATCCTGCTTGCTTGCCCGCCTCCCCGGTTCTGGCAAACGGTAATAGCTCTTCTCGTCCTTGTCCAGATATTGCAGGCAGGCAAAAACGTTTCTCATAGCCTCGAGACCCACGTATGTGCCTCTGCATTTCTCCACGATCTGAGGCAAATCGGCCTCTGTGTCCACATGTGGCCTCGAACCTAGATAGTCATCCTTTGGCATCACAGCACTCTTGGGTCTGTTGAACACATTGGCGTGCGGATTAATGGTAACTGAAGAGCTCGTGGCAGCGAATTTGACCTTGACGCCGGATTTTGTCGTCCTGAGGATGTCGGCAGGTCCCGACTTGTCGAGGAAGGCTGGAATCCCAAGCTTTCCTTTTACTCTGCCACCATTCCGCGATAGGAGGATGATCCCAAAAATTGAGCCATACAGAAGAGCAGCGATCAAAAGATTCCGCAGTAGCGCACACAGGCTCTGGAGTCGACTTCTATTTCGGGGCTCGGTCATCCTGCTCACGGAGTGCTGCAGCAGGGCTGCTCAGCACCCGCAGCGGCTGATGTTACCGGAGGATGTACGTGATAGCCAGTGCGAATAAAGCAAGTTGTTGTGATTCGAGCCGGATGTACCGTGTTCCACACGACCACGATCTTCTTGTAGTGGGGAGTCGGTGCGCAGGATGTCGAAGCTGGGATGGGAATGGTGGTCGCGGTGGTGAGGGATCTCAGTGAGGAATTGGAAGGGCACAGCCGAGGGTTCGATGAGAAGCTGCGTATGCTGTCGGAGTTGAGGATACCTGAGGTAGGCGAGAGAGGCTTGAAGCAGCTACAAGGTGTAAACAATATCGATAGCGGTTGAAGGAGTGTGAAGGGCAGTCGTTTGCGAAGAGCGAGGAGAAGCTGACGGGAATGGGGTCGGAGACAGGGACGCGGACGCGGACGGGCTGTTGGTGCTGATGTTGGTCGGAGACGAGGGTTGACGAGGGTCCACACTCCACCACTCCACCACCTGTACTCCGTGTCCGTGGTCCGTACCTAATACGCCAGAAATATCGAGGGTAGCCTGTTGAGGGTTGGCGGGACGGGAAAAGGCAGGGGGAGAGCTGAGTCCCAATTTTACACAGGCTGGTATGATAATTACCTTGCCGCGGTCGAATATTCTACTGTTGCGGAGTGCCAGTAAACAATAGGGGGTGCCAGTAGTGCTGCGGGAGTGTCGCAGGTGTGCTCTGGTGAGGCCTCCCATTGTTCTATTCATCCTAGCCTCCCATTTGAAGAACTATTCATCTTGCCCTCCAACTGCTGCACTCCCCCCATCTCCCCCCTAAACGACCCACCAGATGTTGCAATGTACCCGCCGGATGCTGCAATGCACCCAACGAATGCTGCAACGAACCGCTTACAACCCCGCCCTGGCCCATCCCCATCCCCATCCCCATCCTCTGCCGTCCTGCTGGCGACATCCTCATCTTCTGCCGTCCTGCTGGCGACACTCCCTCTATTCGACCGTGGTCGAGAGGGCCACCAGAGAGCGAGGCTCCCAGGAAGTGTACATCAGCAGCAGATCGAATGGCTCCGTCAAGCTCAAGTAAAAGCACCCGTCTCCGTTGTATCTCCCTCGACGCCAGCTTGAACTGAAGGAAGCGCAGAGCTGATTCTTGTCAGCATCCATGCGCCCTTGATCGCCGGTCAACCATCACCCGTCATTCTATATCTTCCCACGGGCCCGGTGGGAACAGAGTCTGCCATGATTGATGATGATCAAGTCGTTGCTGCCCTCTCGGCTGCCTCCAACGCGACCATTGTGCGCGTCAACTATCGACTTGGAGAACGTGTTCCTTATCCTACTCCGGTCCATGATGTACTCACGGCATTCGACTGGGTGAAAGAAAACTTGGCTACAACAAAGCCATCGACCGCTCCCCAAGGCAGATTCATCAGATCAATGTCACGATATGGCGTCTGTGGCCAACTCGTGGGCGGATCTTTGGCCACAATGTTGGCTCTTACCGAGTCAAGGCTCGGCGAAAGTCGAATCGCTGCTGCTGCTGTATCGAATCCCATCGTCGACTGGGTCTTCCCTGGGAAAGCCGAAGAGACGGCCTCCTCCGAGCGCAGCTACAATTCGATGAAAGCAATGGTGACGACATCAAGGAAGGCCAAGAAAATGTCGACTTCTTGGGAGACGTACAAAGCCGAGAAGTCTCTCTCGAGCGACTCTCTTCTATCTGCTCGCAGACTATTCTTCCGCAAACCAGCAAACTACTTTGACTGCTTCGCTTCTCCCATCCTATTCTTCCGTTCTCCTGGTGCTGATGTGCCACACGATGAAAAAGTCTTCCATGACCACGAAGACGACGATACTGATGTCACCTCCACGACCGCCCGAAGAAAAGCATACAAGGCCTTCCCCCCGACAGCATCTTCACTCATTTTACCAGACATGCGTATCAGTCTGGGCGAAGAGACGCCTCTGTACGATCAAGGAGAGGAACTTGTCAAACTGCTCAGGCGAAGCATCATCCGAACTCGAGAGGGACGAGCCGGGGCTCAAGCAATGCTCGACCGCTTTGAGCAAGAAGAGCTCGACAAAATGAGGAAGAACGTCCTCGCATTGGAAGAAGCAGAACAGAAGATCGAATTCCACATGCCTGGTCGCATCTCCATCTGGGGATCGCCGTCCGAACCTCAATGGCGGAACGACATGATGGAGGTGGGCGCATGGTTTCGCAAAGTGCTTGGTCGAAAATAATCCAAGCCTTGGCAGACGCCCTTGGCTCTTGTTTGGTGCTCAAATGCATGAGACAATGGCGAGATGGCGACTTCTTACTGCCTCACTGTACCATGGGACGATTACGTATTGACATTGACCTGCCAGACTCTAATCAAAGCCCATCAACATTTCGAGAGCCAAGCATGGCAGAAGACGGAGGGCCCATCACGTCAAGCACCCCACTCTTGCATCGAACAAGTTTTTATAATGGTCCTGCAAATTTCCGGATATACTGCCTGTTTTGGGTGAGCGCCATCAGCAGAGTTGCTACTCCGTATGCGTGTCAACCATAACCAGCTCCCGTGTTCCCAATATTGATTTAGAATCAGCGAGTTCAATTCGTATTTGCTCAAACCGGGTCTTTTTCCAGGGCAAGATAAGCATTTCGTTTGATCCATTCTCTCATAGGCATGCCTCAAACTTTTATATACTCTCGACAAGTTCTGCGCTACAATCCCCTCTTCCTAATCAAAGCTCTGGCCGAATCAGGGTCTCAATGGTACCAATAAATGTCTCGGCAAATTCACTGGTACAGGGCAAAGCCACCCTAATTCCTTGCCAATTCTGCAACCCCCTGGCAGCCAGTAGATAATTGCACAGGAATTGTCCCTCTGGGTGTGTAGTCTTCTCTCATACCTGGTCGAGTCGGATTCTTATGGCTGGCAATTGTGTGTATGAAGAAACCTTCTCTTCCCTAGGATCCTTCCTTATCCCGGCATGCTGCATCGCAATCACTGTCGCACAACTCGGATTCGAATCTTGCACAGCCGCACAACCTTCAATGTCGTTTGTCAACTGCTCCAGCATCACCGCAGCCGAAAGTGTGGTATTCAACACCTGCGTGTGCAATTCTCGTTCTGAAAAAAACTGCTCAGATCCATCAGTTTGGCGCAAACAAATGCCGCCCTGATTGTCCTTGAACGAGGACAGTCACATTTTGTGGCCATATACCTATCTGGCCAGTATTGTTGACTCCAGGTTCAAGTACAATAGCCCACACACAAACCTACAAACGCTATTCTTCAACACCGAAAAGGCAAGTCTGGCTTGTCGTAGGCGCTCGGCTAGGCGTGCCTTCTTTGGATCTCTTTAGTTTAATCTCTGCCACTCAGCTGCATGGTGTTCTCGTGCCTTATTGAACTTTGGCAACACTGTAGCAAGCTCGTGCCATGTGCCGGCTCGATCTGGCGGGTAGACTCGCATTCTCCCGCATTCGGGCTTGCGATAGAAGACGTCATCATCTTCCGTGTACATAAGACTCTCCTCCGGTAGGAGTTATCTTATTTCAAAATCCAATCTGGCAACCGAAGTCCCTTTAGGAAGAAAGATCGAAATGCTTGGTTCTTTGGTTCGTAGCGATGGAAGACTGACCTACTTATAACCACCCATTGCTAGGAGGAGGATTAATAGAGGAATTCGAAATTGCTTGCTGCTTTATATTAATTAACAAAGGCTTGTTGACTGGCTCCTGCAAGAAACTTTCGCGAAGCAAACGAGCTCACGAAAAGGACAGTTTTGGACGAGTCCACTGGCAACTCAGATGACCAATATCACCAACTACCGGGCACAAATAATCCAAAAGCAAATCCAATACGTTTCATGTTCTTAGTATCTCATACTGGATCTCTTGCCAATAGGAAACGCACCCAACGTCATCACCACAGAGAACCCGATTCTGCGTTCAGCATTCGAGATTATTAGAATATAAGACACGTGCGAGTAATTCTTAGTAGATCGGACAACTTTATAAGACCGGGAGTGTACAAGGACCTATCAATAACGGGCTCCTAATCTTCAATAGCTCAAATCTGCTACCAAACAAGAAGTCCTTGCCACCCTCTTGGACAATATTCTTAAGCAACCATCCTTGACCTTGTTGAATAAACAGCTTTTGCCTTTATCATCTTGATTGGCTTCTTCCCTCTATCACGACAGACGGCCCCTTCTACCCCTTTACTTCTCTCTCTCCAATTTAGCTCGCTAGCTGACTTAACACCAATATAATCCCCCATCAAACCCCGGCTCATAACATTCATATCCCGACGGAACACCAATTCGATCGCGTGTTTTCGGTACATGTTTGATCGATGGGCCTTGGGTATAAGTTGAAGAAGAAGAGACTTCGCTCTTTGGCTTTGGCTTTGGCTTTGGCTTTGTTGTGGAGCGTCGGAAGCGCTTCAGCATATTGGAGAAGACTCTTTTGATGGTTGCTTTGGTGGGCGTGGAGGTTTGTGGGGAACTTGGGGTTGTTGTGGTTGATGCATTCGATACGGTGGATGCATTCAGGGCGCTGGATGCGTTTGGTTCCTCTTCCGCCATATTTGGTCCTGGGTCGAAGTTCGTGATTGTGATTTTGATTTTGATTCTGACGTTTTTCGGACACCTATAGGTGCGATTACTCGTGTTTGAAGTCTTGTTGTTGAGATTGCGTTGAACAAGGGAAGATGGCTTCTTTTATATCACTTGACAGCTCGATCTCGCTTTGGCTGGCCTACCGCTTCTACGCCAAGGGGTCGCTTTGACTCGATGGAATTGAGCTTGAAGTATCGAAGGGTGGATACAAAGCGATATCGTAAACCTCGACCTTAGGGTCTTGCTGGCAAATAGAAGTATGTCTATTGCGGGTTGTGAGCGCGAGTAGGTCTTGGCTCTTTACAACTAAAAACTTTTACCCCATCGGAGACTGATAAGTCAGCAAAAGCTAAATATCGCTATTTTCTTCTTATACTTTTTCGTCTATAGGAGTACCAAGGCAATGAAGCAAAGATAGGAAAGAACTCTAACTTCCTCTCCAACTTTATACCAGATACCTCCACATCCTCTGAGACGAACGACTTCACGACTTCCTCCCGGAAATAAAATCCGACGAACCACCTTGACAAATGTCCCCATCTGCAACTAACTCGCAATACCCATAGTTTGGCGACCAAGTAACAAATCTGCACCCAGTCGTCTGCTCGCAATCATCCAGACACCCAGTAAGATCATCAGGATACGTGGTACCAAGCTTGACTGGACCATAAATAAACGTATCATCTCGCGTCCCATAGACCCTTCCATCTGATGCTGTAGCGGAGCCAGGGAAGGATACAGCGCAGGCTGTCGCTGTAGCGGTGTTTGTGACGGTTGTTGTGATGCTGATTGTTCTTGTTGTGTCTGTAGTGATTGTTTGGGTGGCTGTGATGGAGCTGGTTGCGTTTTGAATTAGAACTTCTGGTGTTGTCTACTGTTGGAAATTCAAAATCTGGGACTTACGTTACGGTTGTGGCAGTGACACTTGATGTTGTGGTAAGGGGTGTCTCGATGCAAGTACAGATGCTGGCTGCAACAGCGTTGGCTGCGGCTGATAGAGAGCTGAGCGCAGAAGCTTGTGCATTTTGAGCTGGTAATGATCAGCGAGGTAAACACTTCCTAAGCAGGTGGAACTAACTCGTGACCGTGCTTAGCGTCGAAGAAGTTGTCTTGGTTGTAGAAGTAGTGGTGGCTTTGCTCGTGGTTGAAAATGTAGTCTTAGCGGAAGAGGTTGACATAGTTGCAGTTGTGGATATGGCCTTGATGTTGTTGGAAATTGTTGCACGCTTCTTTTTTTGATACTAAATCCATGGTCAGCTTTTCGCTCGGGAGCTTGGGGCTGGCAGACCTACGATCGTGGACGTGGTTAAGACGGTGTTTGTAGCAACGACAGTCCTGTCAAAGTGTTTTTAGCTTTTGCCTAGAAAGAATGATGAGGAGACCGCTTACGTAGCAGTGGCGGCCACGGTAGTCGTGGTTACTATGTTCGTAGCAACAGTGGTGCTGATCGTGCTCGTCCCCACTGTCGTTGTAATTGTGACCAATGGCAGAGGGTATTTGGAGGTGCAGAAAGATTGTGCTGCTGACATAGTTGAGACAAGAGAAGCGACGGTACCGATGGTACCAGAACATTGCCCAGCTGCGGAAACGAGGCTCGAAGCAGTAATGCCCAAGAGGAGTAATCTGGTGAGAGTCATTTCGATTATGGAGACTTCGTGATCTTTACTTTGAAATTATCCTGGCGAGCTTCGAAAGCTTTATAGGATCTTGATCAAGCCCGCCGATGTGGTTCTCGGACTGGACCAAGATCTCGAACATGAAAGATGCTTGTTGATGTTGTGGAACCAGCTGATGAGGCTGATTTACTATTCAGCTCATGCGCCGAGAACCGTAGACCCCGATGCTGATACCTTCTTAGCAGTAGCTCTCTGGATTGATTCAGCATTCGAGAAGCCTAGGCAGGGGAAGGGCTTGGAGGCATGGCCTGAGTGACCCTCCTTGTCGGCCCATGTGCCCGAAAACGTGGAGCGAAACTCATTCCCTCCTAGCTAGAATCGCTTCGATTGAAGAAGGACTAGAGGCCTGTGGAAGACTTCCCGTCGTCAATTTCCACGTCGGCTCAAAATCTAGACCGATGGAGCACTTTCTGTCCCCACACGAGATCCAGTGTGAAGGAGGAGCTGAGCATAACACGAACAAGTACAGCGCGAGTATAGTGAGCTCCATACGCATGATTAATGCTGGGGAGTACTGCTTAGTAGTCGGAGTGGTGTTCAAAACGTAGAATGCCCTGTTGCCGGCCCGGCGGAGCGAGGAGTCATGCCGGATTAGGGTTCAGTAAAATTGGAACTAAGAAGGGATGGCTCGTTGTCTCTTCGAGAGGTGGTTACGGTATACAGAAGCTTTTGCTTCTTGAGAAGAAGTTCAGTACTCCTAGCCAAAATATTCCAGCCTCAGCCACATAGGGCCAGACGCTCTTGGCAATAAGCACGTGGTCCCTATTAGCGGTGCTCCTGACTCCTGAGGCCCTCAGCCCCAAGGACTCTCGAACTGGATGCGTCCAGCTCAATAGCTGCTTGCTTCCGTTTCTGGCCCATCTCTTTGACGAAGGAGACGTGCATTTTGGTCTCTTAGCGAAGCTGTATCTAGCCTCAAAGAGTAGTTGCTAGACTCTTATAAGTTCAACTTTTCTCTATACAACTTAAACTCCGCTATAGCGCAAGACTGAAATGCACGTCTCCGTCGCAAAAGCGATGGAAATAAGCGAGGTATTGGACCTGGTCCGACTGAATCATGGACGTGCTAAGACCCTTGTAGTAAAAACCTAGAGAGATTCAGCCAAATTTGTCCAAGAATACATTTACTTTCTTCTCATGTTCATGACAATTGAAGTACTTTGACTTTGACGCGGCAGGCGGCGTAGTGGAGCCATAGTTGGGATCGCTGTTGAAGAATCCCTTCATGTCACAGTAGGGCCATCAGTCCTCTGCCTTCGGCTGCATCTTTCGGGAATCATATCGCCAAATGGGGGCTTCGGCATTCTCGTGTGCGCGCCGAACTGTCTTTGGAGAGTCGAAATAACCCCGTTGGAGAGCAAGTCGACGCTGAATATCGTGTTCTGGCCGTGGTAGTTCATTGATGGTCGATGACGAGGTTTGGAGAAAAGATCATCAGTCCGATCACGTGCTGGAGACCTAGGACCTCTGTCAGGAATCTACTACGTGATCGCTAAACGTATACGTATTATTATATAGAGAACACTCGCTAAGATCCTAACGATCTCTAGCGATTATCTTATTAAATATAATATACGTTCTAATCTAACTTTAAATCTACTCTTCTTAATATTATAATCGCTTTTAGTACCTTAAAGAGACGAGACGAATAAAATAATACTAAAATAGCTTAGATTAGACCTTAGAGCGCTTAAGACGACTTATCTACGGATAGAAGTAGTCTAAGAGGCCCTTTTAGTCCTCTAGGATATACCCTATTTATAGGAGAGTATATCTTAGAAGTCCTTAATAATAGTAACGATAAAAGCGCTAGTCGTAGTACTCTTATAATAGATATAGAGATACTAATTATTAAGACCTTAACCTTCCTTCCCGGCCTCCTTGGCGCCGTAGGCGAGATAGACTAAGAATCTACCTATTATAATAAAGGGAGAGACTCTATAGCTAAGGGTAGGGTCCCTAACGGGGCGGGTTTAAATAGGGGGGGTCGGGTTTTTAGGGTAGGTCCTAAGTATTTAGCCTAACCTAACCCGCCCCGCTAAGCCCTAAACCCGCCCTGTTAGATTAGGGCGGGGTCTTGTAACTTAACCCGTTATAACCTATATATAATACGATATAGAATATACGTAGGATTTAGGACTCTCGTAGACTCTATAAAAAATATTTATCTAGTAGTCTTCTAGTAGTCTAGCTTACCTTATTTTAT
>JEMP01000092.1:121776-131947 GCA_000738655.1 Venturia pyrina ICMP 11032 | reverse complement strand
GATAGAAACCCTAGAAAGCCCTATCGCTATAAGCTAGGAAGTAAGTTTATATTTAATTCCTAATTCCTTATTATTTCCTAGTAGTATCCTAGTAGTCTCTAGCTTATTCTAGCCGTTACCCTACGTAAGATCCGCCGCTATCAGAAAACGGCTAATCTACTTATACTAAAAACTAGATTTACCCGACTTATTCGAGAGGTTACCTAAGACTTTAAGGAAGACCTTCGATTTTAAGTATTAGTAATTACGGTATTCTAAGAATCTATAGAAGGCTTTCTTATCGGCCTTTTTAAAGGTAAGTTATCCCTTAATCTATTCTAAGTTTAGCCTTACTAAGGTAGATAACGCCTATAAAGCTGTTAAAGACGATAATAATAGCCTTAAGGTATTTATAAAGTCCTTCTAGGAGCGTTACCTAGGAGAACCGTCCCTTAATATAAATAGGACGGCGTACGGCCTATAAGAATAGAAGCCCCCTTATTAAGATAGCTTTACCGCGACGTTTAGAGATTACTTTATACGTATTAAGAGCTCCTACTATACTCGAGCTATCCTAAAGCCTAGGCTCTACGCTTCTTTCTACTAGGATACTATTAACGACTACCTAATACTCGAGAAGCGAGCTCGTATACGCGGGTTTTAGGCCGTAGGCGGGACTAGATAGAGGTAGGACTATAAGGAGTTCCTCTTAGAAATCGAGCGTATCTTCGTAGTATAGTAGGGATATACAGTTATAGGTTTATATATATAAAACGGACTTAGGAAACCAACTAACCTATTAACTACTCTTATATCTTAGTTTTGTTTAATAGTCTGAGGGAATTATTTTTCTTATCTTTTAGTAATAGATTTTGTTTCTAATCTTATCTTTAGCAATGGATTTTATTTCTATCTCATCTTCCTTTTATCCTATCTTACTATCTAATCTAAGTTCCTATTCCTATTATACTATCTAATCTAAGTTCCTATTTTTATTTCTATCTAATCTCTCTTCTATCCTATTATACCCTCAGATCTAAGTTCCTATTAACGGCGGATATCAGTATCTAGTCCTTACCTCACCGGCGCTCTTCATATCTAGTCCTTACCTCACCAGCGCTATTCCTACTACACTGTTAGTAATCTCCGCAGGGAGTAGTACTATATATCAAACTATAGGTTCTTTATATTCGTTAATATATATAGTAAGGAGGTAGTTGCTTAGTAACGTATCTTTTACTATTTATTTATCCTTCTTTATATCTTACTAAGAGACATCTGTATTACTAATTTATAGATATTAATATATAATAATAGCGAAGATATTAAAACCCGATTTTAAGATAGGATCTAGAGACTTAAGATTAGTACTTAGGTACTAGGTAAGGACACCTATCCTTCGGAGACGACGAAAATAGGCTTTATTTACGAAACTTATAGTAATTATAAGAGAACCTCGGTAGACGGAGCGATCGCGAGTTCGTGATTACTATACTAAACGAAGGTACCTATATACGGAGCGACGCTTTAAGTATCTTTATACTCCGATACCGACTAAATTAGAAACGGAACGACTTAAAGAGCAGCTATATACTTAGGAATTAAAAGAGATTAATAAAGATAGGCACCTTTATACTCCTAAACTAATAATAATTAATAAACTAGAATATAGGGAAAGTAGGTATATAGTATCTAGCCGCCTTTAGTATACTATTATTACTATCCTATTAGAACTTCTAATTCTATACTAACTAATTTTGAGATTATTATAACGATATTATATTACTTATTATAACGATACCTTCGACAACCCTTATAAAATAATAGACGACTCTTAGATACCTAAAGTTTAGAAGATACGCGAGCCTAACCCTAATATTATCGAGAGTAATAATAGTTCCTTAGGTCGTACCCCCGAGGTCGCCTCTACCGATACGGGCTTATCCGATAGAACCGATACGGGTAAGAAGCCTATTCCGAGCCGAGTAGCTAACTAGAAAGATAGTAGTATTAGCGCTACTACTAGTATAGAATAGTATATTACGTTAGAGCGTACTTAGTTTAGTTATAAGGATATCCTTACTATAATAAACTATACTAAGAGCGGTACGGGCCGGGTTCGTTACGACCCTAAGAACCTAATTCTTCCTTATAGCTACGTTTTTAGTAGGAAGAATATATCTGCTTTCCTTATCCAATTAGAGGAATAGTACGAAGTATTCGAAATTGAAAAGGATATTTAGAAGTATTAAGGATTAATAATTAACTACTATACTAATATTTATAAAGATATTCGAGGCCTTAATAGATAGGAGTAGTACGATTAGGACTTACTTAAAACCTCCTTCCGAGAGGAGTATATTACCTAGGATAAGCGCTAGAAGAAGGAGACCCTTACTTACCTTAAGGAGATTACCCGTAAAAGTAAGAAGGGTATCCTTAAACCTAAGGGTTTCCTTAAGGAATTTAAAGCTTATTAGCCTACTATATATAAGAGCGGCGATACTACGAAGGCTTCCTATACTAGAGCTTTCCTATATAGTCTTCCTATAGACGTTAAATAGTAAGTTAACCTAAAATACCTAATAAAGGCTACCTCTAGCCGTTCTTACGAGAATATTAAAGATATTATTAAGGAAGCGGAGCGTATTATTAATAGTAAGGAAGATATAGAGATATTTACTAGCTCTACCGATAATAAGGTCCTAGAGCGTATTACTAACAAATCTATTACTAAACGAAATAAGAACCTTATAAGTAGTAAGATACCTCTTCCTACTACCTCCGGACTTAATTAGTCCTTATTAGAGGCTTTCGAGAATATATATATTAGTAGTATTAGCCGTAAAGCCGCTTATAATACCTTATACTACTTATACGATCCTGTCTTTACGAAGACGCGTTTAAGTAGTATATAGTACGCCCTAGCTACCGATTACGTCTAGAAGAACTTTAAACCTACTTAGGTATTAGTAACTTACTAGTCCTCTATTATATCCGTAGCTAGCCTATCCGGTTTTAACTAATCTAGGTCTCGATAGTCGGCCCTACCTAACACGTAGAGAACCGGGAATATAAGCTAGACTATACCTATAAGAGTTCCGAATCCTATAATAATACTACTATCTTTAAGTCCTAATACTAGTATGTCTCCTTTTAAACGAGCTTGCTTAGGATATAGTAAACCTAGCGAGATAGTATTTCAACTTAACGGTTACTTAGGGGACTTCCTTAAGGCCGGTATTATATACTATAAGCGTGATAGTAAAACTCCTTAGGAGCGTAGGCTATATTAGGGTAGTATAAGGAATCCTAGAGAAAAGATTAGGGGGCTTCTCCTAAATACTATTAAGCGCTAGTCTAACTAGATTACACGAATATATAAAGAGCGAAAAGCTAAAGCTAGGAATAGTATTTCTACTATTTAGGTTAGTAGTCTCTATAATAGTAGGGATACGTATAAGAGCAAATTTATTAATATAGATAAATAGGAAGTTAACGAGATAGGTAGCTTAATCGTAAAGTACGATAAGCCTAGAAACGTTATCTCTATAGTCGGTAGGCCTCGGAAGACTAATAAGGAGCCTATAAAGGCTACTATAAACCTTCCTAGTAAGGCCCCTTCGAAGATTATAAAGCTAACTATAAAGCTAGTAACTAAGTTAACTAGGGTGAAATATACTATTCTAGGATAGTTTTAGGAAATAGTTAATAATAGAAATAGTAGTCCTACTTAGACTAAAGACGAGTTAATAGTAGAGGCTAGTAAAGACGAAACCGTATAAGGAACTTAGCTAAAAGGCGCTCCTATATAGAAGGCTAGGAATAATAACCTAACTTTTAAGTAACTAATCGCTACTATTCTAAAGCGAGATATAGAGCTGAAAGATATTTCACGAGTCGTACTAAATAGTAATTATACGTCTATCTCCTAGGAGATTTTTATACTTATACCTTACCTAAATAACTTTATATTTAAACGCCTTCCTAACAACGTCGTATAGATAATCGAACCTACTATAAAAGCTACGAAAGTACTAAAGGCGGAAAAGAAAGCTACGAAGTTATAGAAGTAGCTTAAGAAAAAGAGAGCTTAGGGTCTTCCTTTTAACGTTAATAGTATAAATATCTCTAGATCTATAGATGCCCGTATTCTAATAGAAGATACTAATATTAGTATTAATCTTATTATATTATATATAGATATAGTTATAGATCGCGCTAATCGTNAGATACTAATATTAGTATTAATCTTATTATATTATATATAGATATAGTTATAGATCGCGCTAATCGTAAGTATCGTGTATTTGCCAGTTCACTAGTTATAAAAGTCTTAGTTAGAGATATATCTGACGGTCGGAGATATATCTCGAGACGGAATAATTAATACGGCGTAGAGGTTAATATAATAGGTACTACTACTACTAAGGCTTCCGGCCTTCCTATCGCAGGTTTCGATAACCCTAAGTAGTAAGCTATTAGGAATAACCTAACTGCCGCTAATAGTTATAATATCGGTCTTATTAGTTAGATATATGCTAGTATTCGTATCGCGGATACCTCCTTCTCTTATAACGGAACGCTCTTCGTGGTTTTATTAAGGTATTCGAGGCCTATTATTGCGCTCTTTACTATAGATTTATAACGTTCTAGATAGGGCTATCGATGTATATTATACGATCTATTAATAGGGACGAGTCGGTCTAGTAGGATACTAGGTTCGCNAATATCGGTCTTATTAGTTAGATATATACTAGTATTCGTATTACGAACGCTCCCTTCTCTTATAATAGAACGTTCTTCGTGGTTTTATTAAGGTATTCGAGGCCTATTATCCTAGGATAGCCCTTCTCTTTACGCTCCTCTCTATAGATTTATAACGTTCTAGATAGGGCTATTCGATACGTTACGCGGTCTATTAATAGAGACGAGTCGGTCCGGTAGGATACTAGGTTCGCTAATTATAACTATAATATAGCAATTCGTTAGTTAAGGTATACTAAAGTTAAGAAGTATCTAATAAAGATAATATAGCTTAAGAGCCTAAAGACTTTTAGACTAGTTCTAGTAATAAATCCTCTAGCGATAAGGAATTTGATACGGAAAACTAGGTCGCGGAATAATCGAACCTAGAGATTCTTCCGCGTTTATTAGACTAGGTGCTATTATAATAAGGCGAGATAATAAAGGAGGACTACCGAAATTTTAATTTAATATTTAGGACGTACCGGACGCGTCGAGTATTACGTCGTCCGTACGCGCTCCTAATTAGCGCGAATTCATCCCTTTATACTATACGGATAAGGAGATTTTCAGAATAGAAATAAGGAAGGCGGCGGAACGTAAGGAGTATTTATAGAGGAATCGCGGTTTAGTAGCGAACTTTAGTTTACGACGGGTAGATTTTAACGGCGAACGATATCTAGGGCTAGCCCTAGATATCGATTCTCTAACGACGAGAATGCTAAGAAATACTAAGACTTTTCGATATCTAGGGCTAGCCCCGGATATCGAATTACTAACGATAGAGTACTAAGGAATTTCAAAATTTTTAACTAATTAGCGGCTATAAGTTATAACCCTCTATAAACGGAAAGCGGATAAGGTCTTACCTATTAACGTTCCCCTTAAGAATAGAGAAACTCTAGGGGGTCTTATTAACTAGCGTAAAGTTATAATACTCGAGTAGAAAAGTACGGAGGTTAATTCCGATCTTAATATTTATCTAGAGAAGCGATATACGACTTTTCCTCGAGGAATACGATTAACGGAGGAGCGCTTTAAAGCTATACGTATTAACCCGGATCTAAGCCTAGAGGAAAGATCTTTTATTAAGGAAATACTATATTAGCGGGAGCCTATATTAGTATAGGATTTCTCTAAATATAGTAGGATTCGATATAAAGTCGCTCCTCTATAGGTTATCCGGACTATTAAGTATATACTATAGTAGGTAAAATCATTTAATATACTAAAAGTACTAGAAGGCGTAGCTCGGCAAATTCTTAAGGAGTATATTAATATAGGTAGGATCGAACCTTATTACGGTCCCTATAGGAATCTATAGTTCCTTGTAGCGAAAAAGGGAAATAGTATCGATAAGCCTAGTTACCGATTAATTAATAGTATAATAAATTATAATAGCGTTATAATCCGAGATGCTAATATCCCTCCGTCTACGGACGAATTCGTAGATTCTTTTACTAGATATCCCTATATCTTATTAGCTAACCTTTTCTCCGGCTACGATCAACTTAAACTTACTAAGGAGAGTAGAGATATAATAGTATTTTAATACCCTTTCGGACTTTACCGTATAACGACTCTACCTTAGGGCGCTACGAACTCGGTTACTTAATTTTATAGAATTATAAAGATAATTATTCGGTATTAGATTTATACGAGTAATATCTACGTTAATAATATTCTTAATAAGTTAGAAAAGGACTATAGAGACGAGATAAGCGAGCTTCTAGGAGTTCGAAGGAACGTTCTAGAATATATTAGAAATCTTAATACTCTACTAGTAGATATTAAGCGCGCGAAGGCGATAGTCTCCGGTAAGAAGTTCGATATCTATATAGAAGGCCTTTATATTATCGGGTACTAGTATAATAAATATAGTCGCCGCCCTAATAAGTCTAAGGTAGTAGTAATTATAAACTAGGCGGAACTAAGATCGTTAAAGTTAGTAAGGGTATTTATTAGTATCTATATATATTATCGTATTTAGATTCGAGATTTTACGATAATTATATAACCTATTTTCTTCCTATTTAAGAAGGACGTAGACTTCGCGTAGGGAGATACTTAGAGGGAAGCTATAACTCGATTATAGACTACTCTTACTAAAGCACCTACTTTAAAACTAATTCGGTATAATAAGGGATTAGGTTAACTAGTCCTTTCCGTCGATATATTAACTAAGGGATAGGGCGCGGAGCTCTCTTAAGAATATAAAGGAAAGCATTATCTATATAGGTATACGAGTAGGATCTAGTTAGTTACTAAAAGGAAGTACGATACTCTTAAGTTAGAGTATCGAGCGCTATTAAACGCGCTTAAGAAGTTTAAGATTTACTTATAGGGTGCGTACTTTATAGTCGAAATAGATACTAGGACTCTTATCTATTAGATTAATAGAATATCGTCTAACGTTACTAGGGTACTAGTAACGAGGTAGCTTACGTAGATAGCGATATAGAATTTTAAAATCCGGTACGTTGAAGGGAAAAAGAATACAGTTACTAATAGGCTATCTCGATAGTACGAAGATATCCCTATTAAGGATATTCCCCTAGTTCCTAACTTCAATATCGACAACTTTATACCTTCCGATCTTAGGGCGATTACTTATACTAGTCCTTAAGTTTGTTCGCTTTTAGGTCCTAACGGTTACTATACGACGGACTATTTAGGATCTTAAGACTCCCTAGCCGAAATCTATATCGACGGATCTAATACTAAATAGAATAGCGAGAGCGAGCCTTCTTTATAAAAGAAATAGAGATAGTAAGGGCTAGATAGAACCTATACTAACGAGTATTATATAATTACGGATTACCTAATAATACTAAAAAAGCCGTCGCTTTACTCCTCCGCTAAAGAGTACCGCGATATTAGAAAGAAGGTATTCAACTTCCTAGTCCTTTATCGGTAGCTTTTCCGCCGCGGTATACGAGGATTACTATATCGGCGCGTTATCGATAAAGGAACGGAGCGGGAGGAGATTATAGAGCGCCTTTATAATAAATATAGTTATAAAGGTCGAGAAGCAACGGTAGAACTAGTTAGGTAGTAATACTTTTAGGAGGGATATTATAAAGACGTTATCGTATAGGTTAAGGGTTACGAGACTTATTAGAAAAATAATTAAAATAAGATTAACGAGGGTTTAAATATAATAAAAATCCGTAGTAAGATACTTAGTACTCAGTAGTTAATAGACTATACTAGGATACCTATAAGGGAAGGTTTCGAGTATATTATTTACGCTCGCGAAGAACTTAGCGGTTAGAGCGAAGCTAAGGCTCTTAGAGGCTCCCCTAATACGAAATAGATTGCTAACTTTATTTACGAGTATATTATTACTAGATAGGGTATACCTCTCGAAATAGGTATAGATAGAGGCCCCGAAAATAAGCGCTTTATAACCACTCTTCTTTATTTATTTAATACGAGGAAGATTTAGATCTCGCTATATAATTTATAGGCCTAAGGAGGAATTAAGCGAAGCTATCGCCTAATTATTATAGTATTACGTAAGATAACTAATAGTAGAAGAAAACCCTAGGTATCTCTATTACCTAGCGTCCTATAGGCGGAGCGAATAACTATAAAGCGTACGATAGGAATAACTCTAGCTAGAATAATACTCGGTAAAGAATATATCTTACCTATTAAGTTGAAGATAGCTACGTAGCGTACGCTAAACTAGAAGTCTATTTATATAACTAAAGATCTACTTACTATACGTCTAAAACAGCTCGACCTAAGAGAGGGCGATTTACGGGAAGTAGCTACTAGGTAGCAACGTATACGCTAGGATATAATCGATTACTAGGAGGTATCTTACGCGTCGCGACGTCGAACATCGAATCTTAAGGTTAGAAATATAGTACTTCTATATAATACAAAAATAGTTTAAAGCTTTAGTAATAAGTTAGAATTTAGGTAGCTTAGACCGTATAAGGTTTTAAAGGTATATATAGATAGCGATACTAGTCGTCGTATTAGGAGTTATAAACTATCTAAGCTCGATGATACGGTTGCTTTTAAAAGTATACGTATAAACCGTATTCGAGTATTTATTCTAAGGGAAGAAGGGTTATCCGATTCTAATAAACCTAAGAGTAATAGCGGCGATAACGTAGAGGCGTTTATTCGAATCACGAATCTAGATAGTTTCGATTAAGAAGAATATAACATCTTCTCCGATTACCTATCCGATAATATAACCGTAGACGAGCCGGAGCTAGATACGAACCTATTAGTATAAGTTACCCGCCCTATAGACTTTAATCCTATAGAGTATAAAGATTTTATCGATATTCCTCCTAATATTAACCCGGAGATTAATATAGACCAGTATATAGACTTTAATACCGACTAGTATACTATATTTACTTATCCCGAGGCAGAGGAATAAGGAGGGAATTAGTAATAGGAGTTTTCAGAGAATTATAGTTTTTTTTCTTTTTTTTTTCTTTTTTCTTTTCTTTTTTTTTATTACTGTTATTGCTATTCTATTGACTATTCTTTCAATTTTCAAACGGTTAGCTAATAGAGAGCGCCGCGACTTTATCGAAGACGTTAAGCTAGAGACCTACGACGCGATAGGAGGAAAGAAAAAAACCCTAGAAGGGTATTAGTAGTTTCTTATCGATCTTGAAAATACGATAGATAGAATACCGTAAGAATCTTAATATACTATAGATAGGATGCTCTAAGAATCTTGAAAATACGATAGATAGGATGCTATAAGAATCTTAAAAACGTATAATAGATAGGACGTAGTAAGAATCTTAAAAATATAATAGATAGGACGCCGTAGAATCTAAAAATACTATAGACAGGATACGTAAGAATCTTAAAAATATAATAGATAGGACGCCGTAGAATCTAAAAATACGATAGATAGGATGCTATAAGAATCTTAAAAACGTATATAGATAGGATACCGTAAGAATCTTGAAAATGCAATAGATAGGATACTATAAGAATCTTGAAAATATAATAGATAGGACGTAGTAAGAATCTTAAAAATATAATAGATAGGACGCCGTAGAATCTAAAAATACTATAGACAGGATACTATAAGAATCTTAAAAATACTATAGACAGGATACCGTAAGAGTCTTCAAAATATAATAGACAAGATAATAAAATTATACCTATATATAGACATCCGCATCCGTACTAAAAATACAATAGACAAGATAATAAAATTATACCTATATACAGACATTCGTATCCGCACTAAAAGGGTAATAGATAAGATAATGAAATTATACCTATATATAGACATCCGAATCCATATTAAAAATATAATAGATAAGATAATGAAATTATATCTATACGTAGATAGTTACGCTTCTAGCTGTAAACAAATCGCTATTTATCGAGCGTTAATAAATTAGATTATCTACTACTAGAATTTATAATTAAAATACGAATACTTAGATAGGCT